>OX451737.1:557198585-557437592 GCA_948472305.1 Vicia faba | reverse complement strand
ATTATTATTATAGATATATATATATCTATATATATATATATTATATATATATAGATAGTAGATATATATATAATATATTATATATATATAATATAATATATATATATAATATATATATATATATATATATATATATATATATATATAATATATATATATATATATATATATATATATATATATATATAATATATATATATATATATATATATATATATATATATATATATATATATATATATATATATATATATATATATATATATATATATATATATATATATATATATATATATATATATATATAATATATATATATATATAATATTTAGTAAATAATACAAATACCTACATATTTATGAAGCATATTTAGTAAATAATACAAATATACACATTTTTATTTTTATTAATATTTAATATTAGAAATACCTTTTTTACAAATATACTTCATTTTTATTTTTTCTTTGTACATAAATAATAAACATTATACATATTAAATAATTAATACTTTTATTTAATAAATTAGGGTTTTTGCCCTAAACATAAAAACTCCAAAAATAATACTTTTTTTATTTTGTTTATTTGACACATAAAAATACCTTTTTCTCATACATATAAAAAAAACCTTTTATGCATCTTGCATATTATTCTTATTTCTATTCAATTTGTGCAATTAAATATCTTGTAAATAATTCAATATTGATGTAATAGTCTAGGTTTAAATTCCTTGTCAAATACCCCCCCCCCCCCCCCCCCATTTGAACATTTGTACCCCCCTTCCCATATATTGTGTTGTAATAGTTTAGGACTTTATTTTTCGCACTTTATTGCTTTCTAATTATACCATGCTAGAATTAGGGTTTGTATGCAAATCAATTAACCAAAATAGTTTGACCTAATTTCAAGATAATCAAGCATGAAAATGGACAACACTCATCACACTTGCACCCCTAGGGTATTCCACTTGTTGCCTTCAAAAATGGGCCATATTGCATGTTAGGTCTCTTTGGGCAAAACAAATACAATCAAATGATCATAGTCCCTCGATGACGCTTTCAAAAGTTGCCTAAAAAATGATCAAGTCCCGTAAAGAAAACATTACCCAAAGATACTTGGCACCATTGCAATTATGGTCTAAACGATGACCCGCGCCCGTCCCTTTCACATCCTAACACAAGATTGTCAACCAAATACAATGGTGGAACAAAATTGTTAAAAGGGTTAAAATATAGCAAAGATCTTTGAGAAATTTAGGAGTAGACAACCTCTTAGTTACTTGAATCAAACTTGCAAAACAAAACACTTGCCTATTTTCTAAAACCACACATCACTACACTTTCAAAAACAACTTTCAAAAACAAATGAAAACCTTTTCAAAAGACATACACCTTTGTATACATCCCAACATGGATCATTACAAAGGTTGCCACCACATTGGCCTCTTTTCAAAAACATTTTCAAACCCACACACACAAAGCACCATTTCAAACAATTGAAAATTATGGCAAGTTGATCTAAGCAAGTAACTAAGAGCCCATGGATAACCATGGATAGAAAAGGTGCTAATACCTTCCCTTTCTATAATCTACTCCCCGAACCCAAGAAAACATCTCAAAGGTTTTTTGCTGTGCTTTTTAACCTTTCCTTAGGATAAAATAAAAAGTCGGTGGCGACTCTTGCTCAACCGAAACATTTGCGAAAACAAACGCAAAACCATAGTCAGTTCTCCCACCGTATCACACTAAGCATATGTACAGCTCAAGCATGTTAAAGACTACATTTTTGCTTCATAAACCTAAGCTTAAGGATGCCTAAATAAGGAGTTAGAAACTTGACAAATACCTTGTTCAGTTGGACACGAGTATGGCAATGTAGCAACCTTCAATGGTGTTTGAGCTTCTGTTGAGCTTGCCTGAGGTCCAAGGATGCTTCTCCAATACTTGGCTTGCTTTGAAACACCTTGTATCGTGCTGTAGAAGTTCACCTGCAAAGCTTGAAAATGAAAATGGCAAACTGGATTAGAGGTGTTACAGCTGGAGTTTTAGGTTTGAAATAGTTTGGATGGATGAAATGGAAGATGTTTGAACAGGTTTGGACAAAAATGCACGAGCCAAATGTGTTGTGGGACTCAATCTACAGGGAATGCCCTGTTTTGCAACAAGACAGTGATTTGGTGTATTAGGAGGTATGAGGGATGGAAGGATCGTGCTTTAGGTCTGTTTTGATGTATGGAACTTGAGCACAAAGTTTGTTTTGGCTTGTGTTAACAGAAATCTCAAGTTCCTTGTGTTTTGCAATGTTTCTTGTTTTTGAAGCAAAGAGTGTTCAAGTTGTCAATGCAGGCCTGTACCCTCTATATTGTATGCTGCATATCTTGCCCTTGATACTTGCAATTTGGATTTGATTTGGCTTCAGAGATATGGCCCCCTATGCTCAAAGATCATGTTTTGACATAAAGTGTAACTTTACCAAAATGGCATTATACCTTTTTCTAATTAAGGGTTAGTTTTGTGTGCAATGTTCAAATGGATGAAATAAAACCTTAACCCAATGGTTAGGCATTAAATTATAGAGTGTAAGCTTGGTTTTGAGGCCTGCAAGCTAGCATTACACAAACTGATTTGAAAATGCAAGTTGCTATGAACATTCCTTGGCCATGAACAAAAGTGAGTTTTTGCCAACTTTGTGAATTCGATTCTCTCTAACCACAAGGGTGTTTGAGGAGTTCTTGGACAATTTGGAAAGCTTGGAACATGTAATACAATCCATATTTGTAATTCAACTTGAAACTCCAAGTGGAACTATGTGAAAAATTACCAGGAAGATGGGTCAAAATCCTGCCTAGATTAGGGTAAATTTCTTCAAAGTTAAAAGTTTTTGGTACCCTTGTTCCAAAAATCATAACTTGAGATGAAAGATTCCTTTGAGAAAACTTTGTGAATCAAAGTTGTAGAATATGCAATGGACTACAACTTTCATGTTGCAAGTTTTGTTTGAATCCATTTGCATCGTGATGAAAAAATGGGACAAAGTTAGGAAAAACATAAGAAAATTTCATAACTTAGAAAATTTCTAAGTTATGAAATTTTTCCATCTTAAACCCTAATTTGCATTTTTGGGTTTCTTGATGAACAAGTTTCATAATTTGACATGTCTTGATGAAAAATGACCCTTGGCACTTAATTTTGACCAAAACGTCAAAGTTTGACTTTTCAGTGTACAGTCAAATTTTGATCAGTTGACTGAAAAATTCATCTGTCAATCCTATGCAATTGAGATCTTTTGAACTTGTTGAATGGGTCAAGACAATGTCATTGAGTCCTTGAGTCCATTTGTGAGCTTGATTTGACAATGGTTAGGTCAAACAGTAAAAAATTGCCTTTGTGCAGTTAAAACCCTAAAAATGACCATTTTGCCCTTTTGGTGATCTGATCAAATTTCTTGTGGAATTGTGGCCCAAATTTGATCAAATGATTCATATGAGTTAATAATGTTTATTTGGGTCAAATTTTATGAGGTTTGACTGTCAATTGGCTACAGTTGACTTTTTCCCCAATACAACTGATTTCTAGGTTAACTGTCCAATTGATTGGGCAAAAATTTGAATCAAGGCTTGAAACTTGGTAAGGACAAACTTGTGAGTCCAACATGAAGTATGAAAGTCACTTTGGGATTTTTAGGTTAAAACATCCCTGTGCAAACTCAAACCCTAACTTAGGTCAACAGTGCAAGGAAGGGTCTTGAGCAGAACAAACCCTAGCTTGATCTTGAGTTTCAAGAGTCTTGTGATGAGAAAGTGTTGATGAAATGAGAGGGAAATTTTTTGGGTACAACACCATGGATAGAAAGGGTGTTAATACCTTCCCTTTCTATAATCTACTCCCCGAACCCAAGAAAACATCTAAAAGGTCTTTCCTGTGCTTTTTGACCTTTCCTTAGGATAAAATAAAAAGTCGATGGCGACTCTTGCTAAACCGAAACATTTGCGAACACAAACGCGAAACACCAAGTCAGTTCTCCCACCGTATCACAGGTCCAAACATGAAAATCGAAAGAAAACATTGAGACAGTTTCAAAACCTCAAGAATCAAGCAAAAAAAATCATTCCAAGCTAAAGATACGAATTTTCAAACTCAGATCAGTCAAAACACTGTTTCCAATTCGCACTGTTTTAAATTCACCCAAAACACCTAAATCTTCCATAAATCAAACATGCATTGAAAAATTATGAGAGTTTTGTCGTGTTGATCAAATAACTTGACCCCATGAACACATAACCAATGATATTCATGCATGTGTATATGCAAACATAGTATAAGCCAATCAAAGTTAAAACAAAGAGGGTAAATTTTGTGGGATGCAACAACTGCCCCGATTTAATCACCTTCAACCTGAAGGTGAGATTGGCACCAACCTTTTGAAATTTCAAGGTGGAAGAAGATTAAATACTTAAAAGAACCCGAAAATTTGCGCTCTGAAGCCTAGTCAGGTATTATTATATTTTTTTCTTTTCTGTATATTCTATTTTGCTTTCTTTTTTTATTGCATTAGTTATCTGAGAAAATCTCTTGGATGTCAGGTCAAGGTTAGACATACACAAGAAAGAGACCAACCGAAGAAGGCTCTAACGAAGGAACGCCAATCGAAGGCAAACTTACTGGGGACACAGATAGACATTGACTCTGAATAGAATACCGATCAAAGGAGAACTTATAAAGAAAAGAGACCAGCCGAAGGGGACTCCTAATAAATGATACCAGACGAAAGTGGACTTAAAGGGGAAAGAATATCGATCAAGGGAGAACTTACAATGAAAATAGACCAGCCGAAGGGGACTCTTAACAAAAGGTACCAACTGAAGGTGGATTTTATGGGTAAAGAAACTAGTCGAAGGGGAATCTTTAACAAGGAATACTATGCCGAATGTAGATTCCTAAGAAAAGAACGCCGGTCAAAGGCGAACTTTCAACTGAAAAGAGACCAGCCGAAGGGGACTCTTAACAAAAGGTACCAGCCGAAGGTGGATTTAAAGAATGCCAGCCGAAGGTGGGCTTCAAGATAAAGAAACCAGCCGAAGAGGAATCTTCATCAGGGAATACTATGCCGAAGGTAGATTCCTAAGAAAAGAACGTCAATCAAAGGCGAACTTTCAAATGAAAAGAGACCAACCGAAGAGGACTCTTAACAAAAGGTACCAGCCGAAGGTGGATTTAAAGAATTCCAGCCGAAGGTGGACTTCAAGATAAAGAAACCAGCCGAAGGGGAATTATCATCAAGGAATACTATGTCGAAGGTAGATTCCTAAGAAAAGAACGCCAATCAAAGGCGAACTTACAATGAAAAGAGACCAGCCGAAGGGGACTCCTAACAAAAGGTACAAGCCGAGAGTGGATCTAAAGGGGAGAGAACACCGATCAAGGGAGAACTTACAATGAAAAGAGACCAGCCGAAGGGGACTCTTAATAAATGATACCAGCATAAGGTGGATTTTAAGGGTAAAGAAACCAGGCGAAGGGAAATATTTAAAGGGGGAAAGAACGCCGATCAAGGGAGAACTTACAATGAAAAGAGACCAGCCAGAGTGGACTCTAAATAAATGATATTGGCCGAAGGGGGATTTAAAGGGGAAAGAACGCCGATCAATGATTACCTTATAATGAAAAGATACTAGCCGAAGGGGACTCTTAACAAATGATACCGGCCGAAGGTGGATTTAAAGGGGAAAGAACGCCAATCAAGGGTGAACTTACAATGTAAAGAGACCAGCCGAAGGTGACTCTTAACAAATGATACCATTCGAAGGTGGATTTAAAGGGGAAAGAACACCGATCAAGGGCGAACTTAGAAAGAAAGAGACCAGCCGAAGGGGACTCTTAACAAATGATACCCTCCAAAGGTGGATTTAAATGGGAGAGAACACCGATCAAGGATGAACTTATAATGAAAAGAGACCAGACGAAGGGGACTCTTAACAAATGATACCAGCCGAAGGTGGATTTAAAGAGGAAATAACATCGATCAAGGGAGAACTTACAATGAAAAGAGACCAGCTGAAGGGGACTCTTAACAAATTATACTGGCCAAAGGTGGATTTAAAGGGGATAGAACGCCGATCAAGGGCGAACTTACAATGAAAAGAGACCAGACGAAGGGGACTCTTAACAAATGATACCAGCCGAAGGTGGATCTAAAGGGGAAATAAAACCGATCAAGGGAGAACTTACAATGAAAAGAGACCAGCCGAAGGGGACTCTTAACAAATGATACCATCCGAAGGTGGATTTACAGGGCAATGAAACAAGCCGAAGGGGAATCTTTAAAGGGGAAAGAACGTTGATCAAGGGCGAACTTACAATGAAAAGAGACTAGCCGAAGGGTACTCTAACAAGGATTTCCAACACACGTTGGGATTTCGATAGGTTGCAAATACGCAAGAACTACAAAATCCCTAAGGCAAAAGGCGGGGTGTAATTCTTCAAGAGTGGAAATTATATGAATTACCACACATCAAGTATGGATACTCAAATACTTGAGAATCAAGAAAGGCCATACACTGACTCTTACTCTCACTCTAACGGCAAAGCAAACGCAGGTAAAATAACCAAAGGCTTGCAAGGGCAAGCGTAAAACACAAACTTACCGGGGATTCCCATATGTATTGAACCCAAACAGAATGTCGGTCGAAGGCAGACTTATGATTAGAAAAAGAGACCAACTTTAGGGACTCTAAACAAGGATTGCCAACACGTGTTGGGCTTTAAAAGTTTGCAAATACTCAAGAACTACAAAATCCATCAGGCCAAAGGCGGGGTGTAATTATTCAAGAGTGGCAATTATCTTAATTACCACACACTAAGTATGGATACTCAAATGCTTGAGAAGCAAGAAAGGCTATGCACCGACTCTTACTCGCACTCTAACGACAAAGAAAACACTGGTAAACTAACCAAGGGCTTGCAAGGGCAAGAGAAAACCACGACTTACTCAGGAAATGGAGAAATACCAAAGAGCCAACTGGTGGTGAATAAAAACAAACTCCATTGGGGAAACATAACAGTATCACTTTAGGCGTGCTGTGGAGATAATTCAAATCTGAGTGCATAACAATCTGGTTACCAAAGGTGAACACTATTAGCTTATACTTATGCATGTTTGAATTTTTTAGCGTAATGCTCCATATAATGGAAATGCTACGCGTTTTAGTAGATGCAATGTAATGATGCATGTTTAGCGATGCACTGGGGAAATCACATCAGTAATCGGCTGCTGAGAAGACAATGAACTTTTGAACGATTATTCTCGCACATCTGATCTTTTGTAGAGAAAAGGAAATCTGAACTTCAACGGGGAACCGAGATTCGTAACCACCAACCTCTCAAGATCGATATCAACAGGTAAGTAACTTCCTAGAGAGGATATTGCAAAAATAAAATGCAATTCCGAGAAAATATTGAATTCTGGTCAAACCCTCAACTTCTTTGGGAGCAAATTCTTTATCTTCTGTTAAAAAGAGGAGAGCTTCGCTGGGGATGGAAACTTTCTCGCATAAAATCTATTGACGAAGATAACTTCTATTGGGGAGTATAGAAATTCTTAAATAAAAAGAAATCTACTCAGACCACATTGGAGATAACACTGTCGGGGGGGGGAGAAAATCTTCACTTGGGGAAGAAACAAACATCCTGGGATAGCAACTCCACTGGGGATGTCTTCAACAAAATCTTTTGTCACCAGGGATGAAAGAGTTATGACTGGCACTCCTATGCACACCCAATGGGGAGAAAAGACACTTGCTTCACTAAGGAAAGAAGAATTCTCTCCACTGGGGAATGATAGATAAGTTACTCTAGAAGGTCCTCTAAATTCGGCTTCGACTGGGGATGGAAACATTCTCGCAAAGAATTTCTTGACAAAGACATCTTCTACTGGGGAGTATGGAAATTCTTAAATAAAAAGAATTCTACTCAAGCCATATGTGGAATACCACCGGAGAGGGTAACAATCTTCTCTTGAGAAGAGGAAAGCATCTTTGAATCGCAAGCTTGAGATTCAAAACTCCACCGAGGAAATATTTTAGCAATACTCCATCACTGGGGATAAAAGAATTCTAAACAGCACTCGTCCATGCACAATGCCCTAGAAAAATAAAAGAGACTTGCTCTATTGGGCATAATAAGCATACCGATCAAACATCTCTTCAAGAATACCTCATAGGGGGTAAGCTTCCCTGGGGAGAAAATAAATGAACTTCATAGAAACGATGAACGACAACCTCACGAGAGGGATAAATGCCAACCACAAAGTTGCAGAGTATCGACTTCAAGGGGATATAAAAAAGGTATATAATCCAATGAAATGATCTTTCCCAGATTTGTAAAAGAAAAGTAGACTATGCTGAAGAAGAAGTTTATACAAGACCTGTTGAAATGCACTTCTTTGGAGATAAGCCCTATATAAGGGATAAACTCTTAAACAAACTCTCATCAAGAGTGCTGGCTTCAGTGGGGATTACACATTGATATACTTCCACAAGAGATAAAGCATTCGGTCTGGGCGAGAGTATGCCTTTACTGGGGATGAATGATTCTGTTTTGAACAGAGGTGAGCATTCACTAGGGAAATTAGATCCCATTCCACATAAATCTTCATGTTTATCACATACAGAACCTTCTTAATTCACTTGCTCGTATGCTTCTTGCCATAAAAGACCAACAACACTTGCAAAAAGAGAAATTGTGGCAATATGCCCCTGCTTGGCAATGGAAAACTTCATTGAATAATAAACAATTTGAACTATTAACCACCGGGTAAGAACTGCGATGCAATATTGCAACTCCAACATGTCAGCTCCGAGGAGAAATGCCCCTAAAAAGTGGACTTTAGAGAAGATGCTTCAAAAAAAAATCGCAGTCCACTGAAAAGAAATCTTCTTGACTTCAAACAACTTCTAAATTTACGGGGAGAAGAACCATTCTCCTCTTGCATAGAAATGAGGATGCTTTGTTAGGGAATAAAGATATCGGAAGAGAAACCCCTTAGCAGACAGACCTTCGTCAAGTAGCGACGAATCTTTTACTGGGAAAAGAGCCCTTTTAGGAAATAACATTTCCACCATGAGCCTCGTATGGGTAACAACCTCACATGATCTTTGCGTTACTGCTCGTATCCTATTGAGTATAACGATCCAACTTTGACTGGAGATAATGATCCTAACTTCTGATGAAGGAACATCAATAAATGGACTTAAGGCTACAAATTATTTGGTTCCCAACCCCTTCATGATATTATCCAGTCCTACATTTAGTTAAACCAACGCGAGCATTCGTCTCTCACAAGAAGTTTTGGAATGATTGAGGAGTCATTGAGGTTTCTTGGACATGACAATCACTCACCTCTTTCTTTCTAGGTGTCTGATCACACGACTTTGTTCTTTGCTGAGGATTTTTATTTGGAAATCTTTTTTTTGCTTTTCGCGCTCTTTCGCATTCCATAAATTTTGCCTGGACAAATTCCTTTTGAATTATGATTTTGAAGTCCAACGAGGAGGCCTGTCGTGCGAGAGATGCCCATGGGGACATAGATCTCTTTAATGCACACTGCTGATATGAGGGTTAGCCATTTCGGTTTTATTCTTCCTCGACCTTCTGAAGAATAACCATTGTTGTATCCTTTGATGCGCACTCCTGATGAATTTTGAATGCTCAATTAAATTAACTAAAATATACCCTGCCCCGGGTTAAAAAAATGAGGGTTTTTCTGAACAGAAAAGAAACTCCTACTTCAAGGCTTAAAGGGGTTGATGAGGGTTTATCTCCCTTATATATTTGGTATTTAGGAATTGAAACAAAGCCTGTACATCGTCGGCAGGGTTTTATTCACAAGCACACCGTTTGAAAATTTTGGTATATTACTCATCATCCTCCCTCCAAAGGTATTTTTATTTTTTTGTGACAAGAGTTAGGTATCAAAAAGCAAAGAAAAACATTAATGAGTGAATACAAATGGATTAATTCAAGACAAACATATTCGATGCAATATGGTTAGTATTCAGAAATAAGCAAATTTTGCATGCAAGAAAGTACTGAACCAAAACAAGGAAGATTACACATGAGAATGGAAATGTGATTTGAAATTGCCATGTTGAGGAGACTAATATCTGTATGGACTTGTTTCTTCACACAATGCTCTGGCATTCTTGATATCTACTGAGTCAACAGAGACTTCAAACTTGACTGGCTGGCCCGAAATTGATATTCTTTGCATCAAGCAGGTCTTGCATCTCATCTTTGAATGGTTTATAACCTTCAGTTGAATGACCAAGTGCCCCAGCATTGTAATCCCATTGAATTCCTTCACCATATGTGATTAATGCTTTATCAAGATAACTTGCATAAACTACATCACAAAGTATCTTCTACCATGAAGAAGAAATGCCAACCGTCTTCTACTATACAGAAGAGAAATCCAGCCGCTGAACTCCAGAGCGTCTCCTACTACACAAAAGAAGCACTGTCTTCTACTACACAGAAGAAAAATCAAGAAACCATACCAAAAGATCTTCTACTACACAGAAGAAATTAAACTTCATCTCATAATTCACAAGAGAGAAGTTTTAGAAACCAAATTACAGAGAATCTCCTACTTCACAAAAGAGTCTATGTCTTCTACTACACAGAAGCAAAATTCAGATACTATAACAAAGAATCTTCTACTACACAGAAGAAACTAAACTCTAAATGTAGAATTCGACCTTTGAGGTATTTTTATTCTACACATTTGTAGATGTCCAAGAAATAGGCATCTTATGGTTCTTCATCACTGAAGCAACACCTCATCTTCTACTACACAAAAGAAGCACTCAACTGAGAAGAAAGAGTCTGAAACAGTTTGGAAAACATGGAGTGAACCTTGTAAAAGAAGGAAGACAAGTGTCAGACTTCATACTTCAACCCCTTGCAGTCTTCAATATCCTAACCAGGCGCCCAGAATGGGGGACATATCCAGCATTTTCATAGAAATCAGGAGAGAAATTTGTGGGAAGATGGCCCAAAGCACGAAACTTGATCAATTGAGTTTCCAAAACATGAGGAAGTAACTGGACGCAAGGTATATAGATTGTATTAACGTTCTTCTCAAGCTTCTTCTGTCTTTGATGATAAGCTTTACCCCATGGGTTCACTTGGAGACCGGAAACTAGTTGCTGACGAGAAATTATAGGAACACGAAGCTCTGGGTGAGACCCATAGAGTATCTCATGATTTTAAAAAATGTGCCATAAGCGGGGGATGAATGACAGCTCATGTTGCAACACCATACATAAGATCACTTTTCTTTGCTGACATTGTCTTCAAAACTTCCATACCCGACACAACTGAGTCTTCAACTGGCTATTTCCCCCCTTGAGGATTTCTGACTATAGGCCATTGCTTGCATATCCCCAATAAACAACCCCATCTGATTTTTTTCATCTCATCTAATCCTCCACGAAGTCGCTCCATGGCTTTTTCGGATCACAGAGCCGTGAGAAGTCAAAATTTGCAATTCTAAAGAGAAAATATCAGACCTTAATAAGGTTTCCCCATTCTGAGTACCTTTTGAGTACCTACTATGGATGTATGAAGATGCATAAAGATGCACGAGGAGAATGAGCGGATGCAATGCCATGTTTAAACTTTTTTTTGCATACAATCTTCCATATTTCATTTTTTTGTGTAAAATAAACATGCTATGATGCAAGGTGCAATAACATAGGATTAAAGTTTAGCATGCCAACTGTACAATCCTCTGGATAACTGTTGTATAAATCTGCTGAATAATCTGGACATCACAAGGTAAAAGGTTTAGAACCAATTTCACAACACAATGGAACCAAGTACCATGAATAACCGTTGTATAATCTCTAGAAAAGATGAATATGTCAGGATCAAAGGGCCAGAGAATAACCAAAGAACCATCCTGAATACCAAATCCAGAAACTCAAAATAAATCTAAGACCCACATAGTCACCATCAGAACATAATCACCAACTGTACCTGTGATAATCAAGTCCCTCCCCTCTCACGGGTGAAAACTACGTCGGGGTAAGGTCGGGTAACCCAAAATCACGGGTCCTCCTGAAAGTTCTATCGCCTTACCCACAGACGTGGGTGTCGATAGTAATCCATTTAAACCTCATCCGAGCATGTTATATGACATGACTGCACTAATCGAACCATGTCCTATAGCCATCATGCCCCTACTCTATTCCTAGTGTCCTAGTGCACTTTGGCCTGGGTATTGGGCCTTTTACCTCAATAGTAACACCCACCCAACATGGAAAACCAGAATACAGCACAACAGATAACCAATATAGAAATCAATAAAATGCAATGCAAACATATGCTCAGATAAACATGTACAAATCAGTAAACTAAAAGAATAAAAATAAACACCCAAAGAAAAGAAAATAAGAGTTAGGAGCGACTCCTAGATAGACCAGTAATAAGTAAATCTTTCCCCAGTGAAGTCACCAGCTGAAACAACCGGCTGAACAATCATCTGATAAAATATCAATAAAGTTGCCATTGAACGACTTTTATCCCAATAGGAAGGGAAAGGTAGACATCGAGAAAATTTGAAGGGGTGAAATCGCGGTCTTGCGATCGAGAGATCGGGTAATGGAGTATTTTACACAAGGGGAAGGTATTAGCACCCCACACGCCCGTAGTACTTTACGGTATCCACTCTTGTTGTCTATCTTATGGGTGTGTTTCAAATCTAAACTTAATAGCTAAAGGAAAATGCAAACATGGAATGCACGCAAAAGAAAAGAGAAAATAATGTAGGGAAAAAAGTTGTGCTTGTTTAGGCCCTACCCCAATGCCTACTGTTGTACCCCAAAATTTGCCCTCTCACTTATCAAGAATTTCCTCACAAGATCTCTTTGACTCAAGACTGGATTAGGGTTTGACCAGCTCAAGGCACCTCCTCATGCACTTATGACCAAAATTAGGTTTTGAATTTGCACGATAATTTTTGGACTATCAATGCTTCATATGACTTTCAAGGATCATTATGGACCCCCAAGATTACTCATGTCAAGTTTCAGGCCTTGAATCACATTTTTGATCAGTCAATTGGATAATTGACCTAAAAATCAGTTGTATTGGGGGAAAAGTCAATCGTGGCCAATTTACAGTCAAACATCATAATTTTTTATCCACATCAACATCTTAGACTCATATGTATCATTTTATCAAGTTTGGACCACAATTCCTCAAGAAATTTGATCAAATCATCAAAAGGGAAAAATGGTCAAAATTAGGGTTTTGATTGAGAAGGGGCAATTTTTGATTTTTGACCTAGAAAATGATCAATTGGTTTGAAGCATGATTTAAAGAGTCCAATTACATAACTTTTACTTATTGACATGGTTCAAAACATTGCAAGTCCATTGCATTGACAGATGAATTTTGCAGCCAACTGATCAAAAGTCAACTGTATACTGAAAAGTCAAACTTTGACTTTTTGGTCAAAATCAAATGCTAAAGACATAATTCACCAAAACATGTCAAAAGGTGAAACTTGTTCATCAAGAAACCATGGATTTAAGATTTAGTTTTGGAAAGTTGAAATTTCTTAACTTAGAATTTTTTCTAAGTATAGAAAATCTTATTTTTTCTCAACTTTGAGCCAAATTTTCACCATGATGCAAGATGATTCAAAAGAAACTTCCAATATTAAAGTTATAGATCTCCATGAAATCTACAACTTTGCTTCAAAGAATTTCTCCAAAAAATGTTTGGATCTCAAGATATAATTTTGTGAATACATGCTCATGAACTAAAATAACTTAGTGAAATTTTGCCCTAGTTAGGCAGATATTTGACCTAACTTTATGGCAATTATTCACATAGTTCCAAAGGGAATTTTCAAAATAAATTCAAAGATGAGTTGTAGAGCACATTGCAAGATTTCCAAAATGTCCATGAACTCCTTGAGATCATTCTTGAGTATGGAGAATCGAAGAGATGAAGTTAGCAATTTATCACTTTGATTTCAAGCCATTTCATGATGAACAGAAATTCAAATCCAAGCCTAGGCTGCATAATCTTTGCTTTGCAGGCCTTAAACTTGTTTCTCACTTCATAATTAAATGTTTTCACAGTTGATATAGCTTTAATCCAAGCATTAGAGCCTTTATCCAAGCTATAATTCCATTTATGGCACAAAGGTGCCATTTCCATTTTGATAAAGCACAATGTTTTCCTTTGTCAACTTCTTGAGCCTCTCAATTGTTTTCTCTGCACACAAGCAAAGTCAAAACCAAAAGCAAATTTTCTAAGGCCTCTCAAAAACCAGACCATGCTTGTACAACACTTAGGGACTTGTCTCCTCACTTTTCTTCAAAAGCAAGTAATAGAGCCAAAAGGCTATAAATAAAAAATCTTGAGAAAGCTTGATGTCTAACCACTTCCATACTTATACACAAGTGTATTGCAACCCAAGACACGGTTGCTAAGACTCAGAAACACTCCCAAACACTTTGCCATTGAAAATCTACCATTGCTTGACACTCTTGAACCTTACTCAGCCATCTCCAAAACCACTCGTGTGTTTTGAGTTTAAACCACCTAAACACTTAATATACTTCATATCTAAGTGATCCAGGCCCCTGTTCCCTCACTGTAACTCCTCCTCCTCCATCCACCATTTTCAAATATCAAGCTTGCAGGTTGACTTGAGTAGGGAGATTCAAGGACTTTCAAGATAAAGTAAGGATTGTAATACACTCAGGGAGGTTCAGGCAAGCTAAACAGATCCTCAGGCCTTCTCAAAACTTGCCTAAACTCCATTCACGATCTCAACTGAAAGAGGTAAAAACTCAAACTTCTATCTCTTCATACAAGCATCATTTGGTCCTGATTTGTGAAAGAAAAATGTAGATATCCTTGCGCTAAAGCTAATCATGTTCATAGTTTTCATTTATATTAACTGTGTATAAAGAATTTTTGATTTGAAATTTCTGTAAAAATTAGGTTTCAAATTAGGGAAAGTAAAATTAGCTTTGATCTTTGACTTTTAGTTTACATAAGTTACATGGTTGAACTCGTGGGATGAAACATCATAACTTTCATGTTTAGACTTTCTATTTTTATGGAGAAATGACAGAGATGCAGGGGCTCCGGCCATGGCTCAAGGTTGAAGATGAAGTTGCCTTCAGGGGGCATTTTCTAATATATATTTATGATTGTGTTTATATAAACGGATGTACAGCCACCCCAATTGTAAGGAAGCGCGCAAAAATGCTATAGGTCACGGGTTCGAGCCTTAGC
Organism: Vicia faba; assembly: GCA_948472305.1. Classification (NCBI taxonomy): domain Eukaryota; kingdom Viridiplantae; phylum Streptophyta; class Magnoliopsida; order Fabales; family Fabaceae; genus Vicia; species Vicia faba. The sequence goes on along the minus strand of OX451737.1, from coordinate 557,422,278 downwards.
GCCTGCCTTTTGCAATTTTTCTAACTTTTTTCCATTTTTCTGTTAGCTTGCAGCGCATGGGCTTCAATGCATGGGCCTTTTTGTTTTTTCTAACATTTTACCCCCCTGTCTACTTGTATACTCCCCTGGCCCATCATCATTTATTTATTCATTTTATTTTCATTTTTATTTTATTAAATATATTTTTCTTAACATTAAAAATCATAAAAAATATAAAAATAATAGATTATATTTTAGCTTATTTTTATTTTATTTTTCTCACAATTGTTTTTTATTTAGTTATATATATTATCCATTTTTCTTAATTAAATTTGTAAATTAAATTAGAACTAGTTTAATATTTATTTTTTCTTTATACCCATTAAATATTTATTTTAATATAAAAGGACCAAAATACCTCATAATGCCATGTATTATTTTCAAGACAAAAAATACAAAATACTTACTTTTTCTTTAAAAAAAATATTTTCTTTTAATAAAATAGAATTAGGGTTTATTCAAAAATCTTTTCTAAGAAATAATTTCTTTTCTTAATTGATTTAAAATTAATCTTGATTTATTTATTAGGTTTAGGTTAAACTTTTTTCACATAAAAAAACCAAACAAAATCTTCTTTGCATTTACATACCTTTGCATATTTAATTCATTTTTGTATATTATTTATTCCAATATTTGTACATATTCAATTTGGTTGTAATAGCTTAATTAAGTTTATATTATTGCAATCCCCATTCATAAATTGTATACCCCCTCCCAAGTGTTGTAATAGCGTAGTAATCTTTAAATTTCGTAATTTATCGCTTTTACATAACATGCTAGTAACTAGGGTTTGTATGGCAAGATAAAACCAATCAAAAAGAAAACCATAAATCAAGACAAAATCAAGCATGAAATTCACACACTTGCACACAAAACACCCCTAGGGTTATCCCACTTGGTTGCCTTATACAAAAATGGCCATATTACGCATATAAGGTTTCTTAGCAAAAACAAACAAATACAATATCATAGTCCCTCGATGACGCTATTCAAAGTTGCCTTACAAAAATGATCTTAGTCCCTCAAAAATGTTAAGATACTTTGCAACATTGCAAATTATGGTTATATGATGACCCACGCCCGTCCCGTTTACATCTAAAGATAGGGTTGCCTACCAAATTAATGGTAAGACAACAATGTCAAAAGGAAAAGAAAATGAACAAGAAAGACATTTGAGTAGGTAGATTACTTTTAGTTACTTGCTCCATTTAAAAACAAACATCCTTGCTATTTTCAAAAACAAACACCTACACATTTTCAAACATCTTACAAACATTGAAAACATTTTCAAAAGATCAAACATCTTTGTATACATTCTTATGAACGAGAATCATTACAAAGATTGCCTAAACAAATGACCTCTTTTACAAAATACTTTCAAAACCACACAAAGCATAATTTCAAACAAATGCAAGTGATCTAGCAAGTAACTAAGAGCCCATGGAAAACCACAACATTTGCGATCAAACGCAAAACAATCAAGTCAGTTCTCCCACCGCATCACAGAACTGGCGACTCTGTTGGGGAAAATTCTAAAAGTGGGGTTACCTTTGGGATATATCACATTTACTTGCTTACATTGTTTGACTTGTATGCTTTACATTATGATTCTTTGTTTGGGTTTGAATCCTCTACCCGGATTTGGAATAGATTATAGGTAAGTAGCAATACGCTGTGGAAACTGTGTGGGGTATACCGACAATGTCTAAGCAATAGCTACGTTAGTGCGACATATTTATGGGTACCAGTAGCCTTTGAGTTAATCAAAGAGAATACGGGGCCACTGAGTGATGTCATGAAGCACTAATGAACTTCTAGAACCTTTACTTGACCAACTTGGCCTTTAGGATGTAGTGAGATGACCGACTTTGGTGCAGTCCGAAGTTGGTAGATACTCGACACTACACTTATTGAGGTTTGGTTTCGTGGGATATTTCGGTCGCCATTAAAGAGGCTTGAGCTGAAACAACGACCAAGGAATCAATCCAGTGATATTGAGCTCTTTAGGACCCGATTACTATTACTAGGACAGGTTTAAGCCAACTAAACTTCAAGAGGGTACTTACCTATAAAACTCCATGCAAGCCTAAACTAAGTACTTGTTTTCTTTGCTTGTATATGCATACTTATACATAACATCATGGAAATCATGAACATCATATACATCCACTAACCATTTCAAGGATTTTAGGATTCATCTTTGTTCTTGTTTTGTAGGATATGGATTCACTTTGCAGGAAAACTATTCAAGTCAACCTTGTGAGAATCCATCCACAGCTTAAGGAGCTAGCTTCAAGGATTCCTGAAAAATCTTCATTCACCGAGAGACATGGTCATCTACTCAACTTGGTCACCTCCAACACAGATGAGGACATGATGAAGGTGCTCTTTTAGTTCTTTGATCCTTTGCACCATTGCTTCACATTTCCCGACTATCAACTTGTGCCTACTTTGGAAGAATTCTCACAACTCACGAGGATTCCCATTCTCAATCAACTACCTTTCAAAGGTACGGAAAGAGATCCAAAGCCAGAAGAGATTGCTCAAGCTTTACACTTGCACTCATCTGATGTCACAACTCAATGGGAAACAAGGAGTGGTGTCAAAGGTTTCCTAGCAAAGTTACTGTTTGAGAAGGCCCAAAGCTGTTGGAATTCTTTAGACTTGCAAGCCTTTGAGGAAACTGTGGCTCTCCTCATCTATGAGATGGTTTTGTTTCTAAATCCTGACCAACTCATAGATATCAACGCCGTCAAAATCTTCATATCCCGTAACCCGGTGCCTACATTGCTAGGGGATACCCTACACTCTTTTCACACTCGCACAATGAGGAAAAGAGGTGTCCTTATGTGTTTCACTCCTCTCTTGGCAAGATGGTTTATATCTCATCTTCCCCAATCTGTATTAAAGAATGAGCAAGGTTCAAGGTGGTCACAAAGGTTGATGACGCTCAAGCATTCAGACATTCATTGGTGCTCCCGATCCAAAGAGAATGTTATCATTGTCGACCGTTGTGGAGAATTCCCTAATGTCCCTTTAATTGGCATTAGGGGAGGTATCACCTATAACCCAGGTTTAGCCTTAAGAAAGTTTAGTTACGCCCGAAGGGATGGCCCGCACGAGATGCTGATTCAAGGTTTGGTATTTGACTACGACAACGACGATCAAGGTCTTCGCTAGAGATTTATCCGAGCTTGGAGGATGCTAAACAAGGTGGATAGAAAGAATTTGGGTCACAAGAATTCCATCCCTTTTGAGCCTTACCTCAAATGGGTACGAACTCGTGCTCAGACTCTTATGATGCCTTAGCCCTCCATTCTCTCGGTAATCATTGAACCTGTCATGGAGGGAGACGTTCCATACACTATCCTACATCCTGACATGCCCACATCTCTTGAAGACCTACAAAGGGATTGAATATAACTCAAAGGGGAGCGAGATACTTTCGAAGCCCAATTCTACGCAAGCGAGAAGAAGGTTTTGGAACTCACTAGGCTACTTCATGAGGAGAAGACTCTGAATTCCTACATTGCACCAAAGAGGATGCACACTACTTTTCTTTCTTAGAGCTTTTGTATTATTTTTCCCAAGGGGCATTGATGTACTCAAACTTTATCTTATTAATATAACGTGTGTTTCTTTTTGTCTTAAACAAATTTGAATCTTTGAAATCCTTGAAAACAATGCATATGCATATACCATTCATCATAACATAAACTGGTCTTTTGCAATAAGTCTCCTCATCTCTCTACTGTTTATTTCAGTAAGATGGATTTCGAGCAAACAATGAAAGATCTCTAAGCTCAGAATATGCAGTTTCAACAGTTGCTCATGACCCTAGCCAAGGGGAAAGAAGAGTTGAAGACTCTGTTGGCTGAAGAGAGGAAAAAGAAAACATATAATGTAACTGGAGTCTTAAACATGGGAAGAAGATTTCATGGGCAGACAAGAAGGACTTTGGACTTTGCAACAACATCCGGTGAAGGAGAGGGGAAAGGCAAGGAAACAGTTATCCCGTCAGAATCAGAAGAGGAAGAAGAAGAAGAAGAGGACTACTCTGAGGAACAATATCCTCCAGCTGATGACAAGTATAAACATCTTGAAGAGCGGTTGAGCGCGATGGAAATCAAAAGGTGCGAGACTTGGACTTTGAGGAATTGGGGCTAGTGTCGGGGATTGTGATTCCTCCGAAATTCAAAGTTCCTACATTTGCCAAATATGACAGAGTGTCATGCCCTAAATTGAATCTCCGGTCATACGTGAGAAAAATTCAACCCCACACTGCTGATAAAGACTTATGGGTACATTTCTTCCAAGACAGTCTGTCTGGTACTTAACTTGACTAGTTCTACCAACTAGAAAGGGCTAATGTTCACAATTTGGAAGATCTTACTGCAACTTTCTACAAGCAATACTAGTACAATGCTGATTTGGCGCCTACCCGTACTCAATTTCAGAGTATGGCCATGGTGTCCAATGAAGGTTTCAAGGACTATGCACAAAAATGGAGAGATTTGTCTGGAAGAGTTCAACCCCCTCTGTCTGAGAGAGAATTAGTAGACATGTTCTTGGGCACCTTGTCTAGTCCCTTCTTCAATCATTTAATCGGAAGTTCATCTGCAGGCTTTACCGAACTAATATTGACCGGAGAGAGGATAGAAGCCGGTATAAAGAATGGAAAGATTCAGAAAGATACATCTTCTTCTACAGCTGTAAGGAAGCCCTTCATCAGAAAGAAAGAGGTGGCTTCCATATATCCGCAAAGAAACCACGAAAGGGCCGAACGCCGACCAATGGTGGGGGCTGTTATGATCCCAAAGCCTACGTCTGATCAACAAAGAAATAATCAACCAAGAGTAGAAAGGCCAGTCAGGCAGTTTACCAGAATCAACATGAATCCATCTCAAGTATTATCGCATCTTCTAAGATCCAATTTGGTAACCTTGAAAGAAGCTCCGAAAAACCCCAACACAATATCCCCTCATTATAATCCCAATGCCCGTTGCGCATATCACTCTGAAAGTCCTAGTTACGATACTAACAACTGTTGGGCTCTAAAGAACAAAATACAAGACCTCATTGAAGCAAAAGAAATTGAGTTTGACGCGCCCGAGAAGCCAAATGTGATTTCTACCCCTATGCCCAAACATGGCCATAATACCAATGCCATTGAAGAAGGATTATTTGTTACTTCAGTTAATGAACTTATGACCCCACTTCCAACTATTAAGGTAAACTTGTTGAAAGTCGGTGTGTTCCCGGGCTGTAATAAAGTTTTCCATCTCTGCTTATCCTCACCAACTGGTTGTCCTTTGTTGAAGGCAGGCATTCAGTGCCTGATAGATAACAATGAGATTTTGTTTGAAAAGACTCGTGTTCCACCTATTCCTGTTGAAGATGTTTCTATCATTACCATTTCCGCCAATTCTTCCAAGGTCTCCACCAAAAGACCCGTTAGCATTACATCAGTTCTGAAAGCAGCTCCCTTAATAATCATAATGCCTGGACCAGTCCCATATACATCAGACAAAACCATACCATGGAATTATGGAGGGGATGCTTATTACCATGGTATTAGGCAAGACTGGTCGGCCGCCGAAGAGATAAATTCTGAGAAAGAAGACTCCGACATCAGTAATATTGCCGGAACTAGCAAACTTACCCGAAGTGGTAGGATCTTTTCTCCAGAAATTGCTCCCCTAAAAGCAGTTTCTGGACCCGTAATTATCCCCGTGGCTGCTCCAAAGGTTGCTCCCATACCCATAATCATCTCTACAATTACTCCTATTGACAAAGCCGTAACAACTCCTGTAATCATTCTTACTGACACTCCTGCTGCTGAGTTAACCGAGGCTCAAGGAAAAGGTGTTATGGTTGAGCCTGTCCGGACGAAGGCTCAGTCATTGACTATCCCTGAGACCTCCAAGAAGGAAATGGAGGAGATCTTAAAAATTATAAAGAGAAGCGACTACGATGTAGTTGAACAACTGGGGCAAACTCCCTCTAATATCTCCATGCTGGCATTACTACTGTGTTCCGAGGCGCATGCAAAAGCGTTAGTGAGGTTCTTAAAAACAACCCATGTACCTCAAGAGACGTTTGCTTATTAACTTCAAGACTGCGTGGCCAGCCTAACTGCGGACAATGTTTTAGGTTTTTCAGATGTTGATTTGACATCGAGGGGAAGAAAGCATAATGATGTGTTGCATGTCCCAATGGAATGTAGGGGAACCACTCTGGCGCATGTTTTGGTGGACACTGGCTCATCTTTGAATGTATTACCCAAAAAATCTCTTGATAGACTTGACTGTGAGGGGTTGACTTTGAAGCCAAGCAACATAGTTGTAAGGGCTTTTGACGGCTCGAAGAGGATGGTACATGGGGAGGTGGACATTCCCATAAAGGTTGGAACCCAAACCTTCAATTCAACTTTTTATGTGATGGACATCCGCCCTTCATACTCCTGCTTACTTGGCCGGTCATGGATCCATAATGCTGGCGCTGTTACCTCTACACTGCACCAGATGCTGAAGTATCCAGTTCAAGGGAAGATTATCACCGTCCATGGAGAGGAAGAATACATGATCATCCACCTCAATTCCTTCAGATATGTGGAATTAGACGGCGAATTCATTGAAACCCCATTTCAACACTTTGAAGAGGTCCCCCAAGAGGTGGCAGTGACCAAGGTTGTTCCCAAGATTACAAGGCCTCCACTCCGGATGTCTTCACTAAAAGATGCTAAACCAGTGGTAGAAGAAGGAGGATGCACTAGCTGGGGACAACTCCCAGATATCCCATATAAGTCTGACAAGTTTGGCCTAGGTTTCACTTCAGGTGCTCAAAAGGCTGTACGCTGTGCCCGTGCTGGAGGGCCACCCTTGAAGATCAGCAACCGTGAAGTTAACACAATGGAAGATGGTGAAGATGGTTGCAACCTAGAGGAATGGATCTTCCTGACTGTCAATGGAGGGCTCAACAATTAGGAGGCTAGATACTTCATCCTAATCACTTTCATCCCTCAGTAATTTGTCTTTACATTTTGTTGGATCTGTAATATTCAAAACAATTCGCACTCTTAAAACCTTGTGTCTTACCCGAGACACAATGGTCCATTTATAAGGGTTATTATTTCATCTTTATATGACATCAATGAATCATGGACGTTTTTCGCATACAAACTTTTGTGCTCATTGTTTTTTCTTTTAAATTTTACTTTCTTTCAAAGATAGCTATACCCTTACACACACCCATACTCACAATGCAGGTATACATCCATTCTTGATCCCATGGGTAACGATACTTCTATGACCTTTTGTGACTCTGAGAATCTGATCCTCCAAGCCAAAGACGAAGGTGAGGAAGATTGTGAAGTACCAGGGAAACTTGCCAGATTGCTACAACAAGAAGAGAGAACCATTCAGCCTCACGAGGAACCCGTGGATACGATCAATCTAGGTACCGAAGAAGACAGAAAAGAGGTCAAAGTAGGTGCCAATCTGGAACCCAGTGTCAAGAAGCGTCTGATTTAGTTGTTGCATGATTATGTTGAGGTCTTTGCCTGTTCGTATGAAGACATGCCAGGACTTGATGAAGATATTGTGGTACATCGTCTGCCTACAAGAGAGGATTGTCCGCCAGTAAAGTAAAAGGTTCGCCGCATGAGGCATGACATGTCAGAAAAGATTAAAACAAAGGTCATGAAGCAATTCAACACTGGATTCTTGGCTGTCTCCTCTTACCCCCAATGGGTTGCCAATGTTGTTCCCGTGCCCAAAACGGACGGCAAAGTGCGAATGTGTGTGGACTACCGAGATTTGAATAGGGCAAGCCCTAAGGATGACTTTCCACTTCCCCACATTGATATCCTGGTTGACAATACAGCACAACACAAAGTGCTTTCCTTCATGGACGGATTCTCAGGTTACAACCAAATCAAAATGGCCCTTGAGGACATGGAGAAAACAACATTTGTCACACAGTGGAGCACTTTCTGCTATAAAGTAATGCCATTCGGACTGAAGAATGTTAGGGAAACCTATCAACGTGCCATGGTAGCTCTATTTCACGACATGATACTGTTGGCTGAAGATTTTGATGATATTATTAGAAGCAAAGTAAATTGGACGTTTCGATTGAAATGAAACAAAACGTCATGTTTCGAAATAACAGAAGCAGTGTTACGAATGGGCATATCAAAGCTTGGAGCTTCGAGTGACAGTTATGAGAATATATCCAAAGGAGTCTCGAAATGATAACAAGGTTGTATCTAAGAAATGCGTTCGAAGCGAAGAAGTGCCAAAACATTTGAAATTCAAATGCAAGCGGGATGTTCGAAATTTGAAATATATGCGCTGGAGCATTCGAAGACGCGTGGAAGCAAGAGAGAGGCATTGCTCTGCATGTTTTGAACGTGGCAGAATCTTATAGCAAGACCGTTATGGTCGAAGTAGTATAAATAGAAGTCTTAGCATTAGGATTTGGGGTGTGTCATATCTATTGTACAAAAAAACTCAGTAAACATTCAAATTACCACATGGCTAGGGAAACGAATGCAAGAGCAATGTACGTATGATAACACCACATGTTTATGATTTAATGAAAACTCTCTATCATTTCCAGTACTTTCCTTTATATTTATATCAATACCATTTACAAGTTTTTGCATCTAAAGTCTTTTTATTCGAAATCTTTTCACTGATGCCTTATATTTAAATGCTTTCTTTCCATTTCAAATACTTTACATTTCAGAAACTGTTATACATTTCATGCCTTTATCTTCAAGTTTTTATCCTTCAAACACCTTTTTCACTTAAAGCCATTTTACAGTTTTCTTGCATTAAACGCTTTCTTCATATTTCGAATCTTTTACATTAACTGTTTTTTACGTTTCGAAGTCATTTACTTGTCTTTTATGCAGTTTTTATATGTCTTTACAATTGACCTTTATTCATGCAATTTAGTTTCGCGCACATTTATTTTGATTACACCTTTAGATCCTTAATAGAGAAATCAAAACAAGTTAAACACCTACACAACATTCTGAATACCAACCACGAATACCAGTTCGATCATGTGAGTTACCTTAATGACCAACACGTCCTAGGATCAATCTAGTCGATCCTGCGAGTTACCAGAGAAATTGAATAACAATCAGTAAGTTTATTCGATAGTTTGGAGGACTAGCGGTTGTTTACCAGAAATCACTGTAAACAAATTGGCACACCCGGTGGGACAAACCGTTGGACATTACGGAATTTAGAACGGAAATAAAGATTGTTGAGACGTAACCCTTATAAAAACGTTTGAATCTAAGAAGTTTGTTGTTTTATGAACCTGAGAAGTGGTAAAATAACCAACAACAACCAACCCTTATCCAGAAGAAAACGTTTGAACAAGATGTCTAATTCTGACAATCAACAAGGGGAACAAAATGCCCCACATACAACAGGCACTAATGTATACGCTTCAATGGGAACGTCTAGTGTGATCCCTTCGAATGCACAGTCTGTTGCATCCTCCACCAGTAATATAGCCACTAATGGAGTAAGTGGCATATCAACTAATAGTTCGATCTTAGGAAATACTGGAACCATGGGTTATCCTGTGGGATTCGTTCCACCATCAGGGACACAAACCCATTTCGCCACCCCACTAACTAGACCACCCGGTTTCGATGCTAATAGAACCAGAAATTCCTCTTATGGAATGCCAACATATTTTATGGCAGGTTTACACAATTCCACATCGAATTCATCACCACAATTAGGGTCTGGGTCTGGGGCGAATCAGTTTATGACAAATAACCAAGGGTTAGTGGGTTATAGCGCAATGCCTATTTTAACCACAGAAAACCAGTTGGCTTTTAGGCAATTGATGGATGACAATAACCATAATATGATAGGGGTATTAGCACAAACTATGCAGGAAATATTTGCCCCAATAGTATAAAATGTGACTGTGACAAACAGAGAAAACGCAGATAACATGAGTCGAATAGCAGATTTCTTTGCTCCCCCAGAGAGGCGTAGGCAGAATCAGGCGGGAGTTCGAGCAAACATACCTATTATGGAACAAGTTGCTAACGACCCAACCTATAGACCACCTAGAGAAGAAGTTAACTTGGGGGCAAGGGCACAAAGGCTAGAAGCCCCAATGATCCCAGGCCCACAAAGAGAAATTATGGAACCAGGGGCAAGAGTCGAAAGGCTGGAAGTCCCAGAGTTTCGAGAAGAACAACCTAGGGGGGTTGTCATGGTGGGTCGAAATCAAGATGCTGATGCAGTCGTTCATAGAATGCGAAACGATAACATCTTGGCAGAAAACAATTTAACCACCATGATAGAAAGAGTCATGGCCCAGAATGGCCTCAACACAGGAATTAGAAGGCCAAATTATGCTTCTCCTATATCAGATTACATAATGCATACTGATTTACCAAGGGGATATAAAGTCCCTAAGTTTACAAAGTTCGCTGGGGATACCAATGAGTCAACAGTCAAGCATATAGCCAAATATCTAACTGAAGCGGGAGATATAGCCAATAATGAAGACCTCAGGATCAAATATTACCCAAGTTCCCTGACTAAAAACGCCTTCACATGGTTCACCACTTTGCCTCCTGGGTCCATTGATACTTGGGCTCTTTTGGAGAGATTATTCCATGAGCAGTTTTACATGGGACAGTCGAAAATAAGCTTGAAGGAATTAGCCAGTATCAAGAGAAAGTTCACTGAACCCATAGATGATTATCTGAATAGATTCAGGCTTTTGAAATCCAGATGTTACACAGTGGTGCCTGAACATGAGTTAGTCGAAATGGCCGCTGGTGGCTTGGATTACTCTATTCGAAAGAAACTAGACACGCAATATTTGAGGGACATGGCTCAGTTAGCCGACAGGGTTCGACAGGTCGAAAGGCTAAAGGCCGAAAAGGCCAGAGTCTTTAAAAATAACAAGAAGGAAAGGATCTCCTATGTTGGAACTGAGGAAGCAGAAGATTATCCTGAATTCGAATTCGAAGAGGTCGAAATCGACCTCGCTGAACTAAAACAGGCACCACCTTACTCCTGCAAATTATTAGTCCCCACAAAAGGGAAAGAGATTGTTGAAAATGAGAAAAGTGACAAATTCCCAAAGAAGGTTTATACCTTCGATGTCACTAAATGTGACGAGATTTTTGATTTACTTGTCAAAGATGGCCAACTCATTGTGCCATCAAATGTCAAAATACCTCCTTTAGATCAAAGAAAGAAAAGAGGATTTTGCAAATATCATAGTTTCCTAGGCCACAAGACCTCACAGTGTTTTCTTTTCAGGGACCTAATTCAGAATGCAATCAAAGATGGCAGACTGAAGTTTGCTGATAAAGCAAAAAATGAAAGTGGACGAAGATCCCTTGGACGTCGCAGACACCAACTACTCCGAGCCTGCATGCGTTGGAGAGATTAACATGGTGGAAGCTGACCAAAGTGATGCCCCAATAGGAGAGAAAGGTACTGAAAACGAAAGCTGGGTGATAGTCGAAGTCGATAAGGAGGTCACTGAAGACGTCCAGAAGCAACCAGAGACTTCGATTGAAGCAGCACCTTTGGCTGTTGCAAAAGAGATCCAGGCTACTGAAGGCCAGGAAAATCAAAACCAAGAGTTGACACAGGTCACTGAAGGCCTGAGGCTGGAATTGGAGAAAGTCCAAATCACGAAGCCAACTTCCCCTCAGAAAGAAATATGGGACACTTTAGGGGAACCCAGTGGAAAATTTGACTATTTGGTCAAATATTCTGCCCCAGAGAGTTCGAAAGTCCATATTGAAGATATAAAACCCACAGGATGGGGAGATGATGAAGCTAAGGGGGAGGATGTTGAGGTAAACATGGTGGATATGGAGAGACCTCGCTCTGAGATGGAGGAGGTAGAAAGATACTTAGAAAAAGAGAAGTATAAAATGGAGGATAATCATGCTGGAGATGCTAGTCTTAAGGATTACCTCATGACGTGCCACAAGGGAGATACAAGAATGATACTATGCCCTAGGTGCAGCATCCTCTGCAATCAGAGAATCACTGCGAACTTCGATAGGGTACAGAAGGCCCGAATTGGCAACAATTGGCGCCAGGATAACCAGCTATTCAGGTGTTATCCTAAGGCTGGAGAAAGTTTGCTGGAATTTGTGTTTCGCTGCTACAAAGGGGCAACCAAGTGTTTGATATTCCCAAGGTGTTCTGCTGTGTATGATCAAAGCATGGCCAGAGCCTTCGAAACGATTCCCTTCGCCCCTTGCTGGAACCATCAAGAAACTGTTCAGATGGGCCCACGTTTCGATAGCAAATACAAACAACGAAGGCCTGATAGTCCTCATCCCAAGGGTGCTCGAAGAGTGACGTTCAAACTCCCTGCTGAAGTGCCAACCGACAGATGGCTGCAAGTCAGAAATGACAAAGGCAAAGACAGATGGAGAAACACCGAACGAAACGCACGCCATGCTATGACATACAAAAGGCAATTCAACATAGCAAAGAGGGAAGAGGTAAGATTAGAGAACTACAAAGGAAGGAACCCCATGTTGAGATCCCAGTGGAGAAGGCAATAGAGGATTCGAAAGGCTGAGAGGGAAGCTGTGGCAAATAAAGAGGCAACATCAACAAAGAATCAAGGGGAATCTAGCACCAACAAACCCTCACCAAAAAATCAAACTGAAGACAAACCCCCAGTTAATAGGAGGCTTTTCTCTGAAGTACAACTAGATGAACCAAAGGAATACACTCCAGGCCCAGAAGAAGACGAAGATATGATAATAGATAACTTCGAATCGGAGGGGGAGTCTTCGTTCAACCTAAACTGCAACGTGGTATCTGTGCACCCCTGTGAATTTGGACAGGAAACTGAAATTGATGAATATGAGGAAGAAGATACCATAGATTTGATGAAGCATAGGCCTGTGTGCTACTATGTGATGGACAATGGGGCTGTCGAGGAGCAAAATGCGTTCTTCGAACGTCCAGAACCAGCTATGAAGAACCATCTTAAGCCACTATTTATTCGGGCAAGAGTTGGTGCCCATGGCGTGAATAAGGTTCTAGTGGATGGGGGTGCTGCAGTCAATTTGATACCCCACTTCATGCTGAAAAGATTAGAAATACGCGAAGGAGACATCAAGCCCCACAATATGGTTCTATCCAATTATGAAGGGAAAGTGGGCAAAACACTGGGAGTGGTTCAGTTGGACTTGACAATAGGCTCAAGCTGTAGGCCCACCATGTTCATGGTGATCGAAGCCAAGGCCAACTACAACTTATTGCTGGGAAGGGAGTGGATCCATGGCGTAGGGGCAGTTCCTTCGTCAATGCATCAGTGATTAGTTTTATGGAGAGAAGATGGGATCGTGGAAAACATTGAAGCAGACCAGAGTTACTTCATGTCAACAGTCAATTTAGTTGACAAGAGGGATTATGACAAAAATCTGGCAAAGATTGCTCCGTGCGTCCCAAATGATGAAATCAACGAAACCAGAAATGCCCACTACTACATGACCCTTCGCCATGATGGCCTATACTGGGATAGAAGAATAATCAGTGAAGAAGAGGGAATTGAAAGTACTATACAAAGACGGCCAGCAGGCTGGGACTTCGACAACCTTATCCATGACTGAGTCCACCTTTTTTGAAAGAATTTCGGCCTATATGGCTGAGAACGAATCAAAGGCGGCCTTAGAGGCTGAAATAAATAAATTAGCTGTGAAGATGAACGAAATAAGTGGGGATGGCTCGAAATGCTCACCCTTTAAAGAACTTGAGATAGATCAAAGGCTGGACGCCATCTATGATAAAGAGCCCTTAGGCTTCGAAAGGGATCCCATAGACTCAGGTGCCAAAATCTTGGCGCAGGATCCACTCGAAGAAGTGAACTTAGGGGATGAAAACACGAAAAGAATAAGTTACATAAGTGCAAAACTTAGCCCAGGCCTCAAGCAGGAAGTGATCGAGGTCCTCAAGAAAAATAAAGATTGCTTCGCATGGGATTATGACGAAATGCCTGGTTTAAAGAGGGAGTTAGTCGAACACAGACTGCCAATCAAAGATGGCAAGAAGCCCATCAAACAAACTCCCAGAAGATTCGCACCAGCGGTTCTCACAAAGATTAAAGCTGAGATCGAAAGGTTGCTGCGTTGCAAATTCATCAGAACCACAAGGTACGTCGAATGGTTAGCAAATATAGTACCTGTTATTAAGAAAAATGGTTCTTTAAGAATTTGCATAGATTTTAGGGATTTAAACACTGCAACCCCTAAGGATGAGTACTCCATGCCTGTGGCAGAAATGCTAGTAGACTCTGCTGCAGGGTTCGAATACTTGAGTATGTTAGATGGATACTCTGGGTATAATCAGATTTTTATTGCTGAAGAAGATGTTGCCAAGACAGCATTCCGTTGCCCAGGAGCCTTAGGCACCTACGAATGGGTGGTGATGCCTTTTGGTTTAAAGAACGCTGGGGAAACTTATCAACGGGCAATGAATTCGATTTTTCATGATTTCATTGAAACCTTTATGCAGGTGTACATTGATGATATAGTCATCAAATCTATATCTGCAGAAACACATTTGCATCATCTGAGCCAATCATTCGAACGAATGAGAAAACATGGCTTAAAGATGAATCCCCTTAAATGTGCATTTTTTGTGCAGGCTGGAGATTTCCTTGGTTTTGTGGTTCACAAGAAAGGGATTGAGATCAACCAGAACAAAACCAAAGCCATAATGGAGACGACAGCACCTACGTCGAAAAGGGAGCTGCAATCTCTTCTAGGGAAGATTAACTTCCTCAGAAGGTTCATTTCGAATCTGAGTGGAAGAACCCAAGCTTTCTCTCTGTTGCTTCGTCTAAAGCAAGGCCAAGCCTTCGAATGGAACGAAGCCCATCAGGAGGCATTTGACAGGATAAAAAGATACCTCTCTCAGCCTCCTATCTTGTCTCCACCTTCATGGGGGAAGCCCATGAGATTGTACATATCTGCCTCTGAAGTTAGTATAGGTAGTATGTTAGCACAAGAAGATAGCAATGGTATCGAAAGAGCCATATACTATTTAACTAGAGTATTGAATGATGCAGAGACCAGATATAGCAATTTAGAAAAGCTATGTCTCTGTTTGTATTTCTCTTGTATGAAACTCAAGTATTATATAAAGCCTGTTGATGTTTATGTTTCGTCTCATTTCGATGTCATTAAACACATGCTTTCAAAACCAATAATGCATAGCAGAGTTGGTAAATGGGCTTTAGCCTTAACAGAATATTCTTTGACTTTCATGCCTTTAAAAGTTGTGAAAGGCCAAGTGATTTCTGATTTCATTGTGGACCATTCATTGGTTGAGCAGACTGTCATGAGTTACGTCGAAATGCAACCATGGAAGTTATACTTTGATGGTTCAACCCACAGGAATGGAAGTGGTGTTGGAGTCCTTTTAATTTCTCCTGAAGGAATTCCAACAAAATTCAAGTATAAATTGGATGGTCCTCGTTGCTCGAACAACGAAGCTGAGTATGAAGCGCTCATTGTTGGACTTGAAGCTTTGTTGGAATTGGGGGCAACTAGAGTCGAAATTAAAGGAGACTCAGAATTAGTAGTCAAGCAAATAACAAAGGAGTATAAATGCATAAAGGAAAACTTGATGATATACTTCGTCATAGTCAACAGGCTACTTAGGAAATTTGAATACATGGATATTCAACACATACCAAGAATAGAGAACCAAGAAGCAAATGACTTAGCACAGTTGGCTTCGGGTTATAAAGTTTCTACCAGGAACTTTGAGGATTTAGTTGAATTAAGGGGTAGAGTTATGGCTACTAGATTCACACCATCAGATCTAGAAAGTATGAAATTGGGATATGCTGAGAAACAGGGATTTGAAATATTAGCCATAAACACTTTATCAGATGTAGATTGGCGAAGTCCATTGGTGAGTTATTTAACAAACCCAACTCTGAATGTTGATAGGAAGACAAAATACAGAGCATTATCATATCTCCTCATGGGGAACGAATTGTTCAAAAAGACCCAAGAGGGCGTATTATTGAAATGCCTAGGAGAAAGTGAGGCATACTTAGCATTGTCAGAAGTCCACAATGGGGCATGTGGGGCACATCAAGCAGGTAATAAAATGAAATGGCTGTTATTTCGATATGGCATGTATTGGCCTAGCATGCTCAAAGATTGTATAGACTTTGCTAAAGGATGTGAGGAATGTCAGAAACATGCAGGGATTCAACATGCCCCTGCAAGTGAGTTGCATTCAATCATCAAACCATGGCCATTTAGAGGATGGGCATTGGATTTAATAGGAGAAATAAATCCTGCTTCGTCTAAAGGACTGAAATATATCTTGGTAGGAATAGATTATTTTACCAAGTGGATCGAAGCTATACCATTAATAGTTGCTGATCAAGAGGCTATTATTGAGTTTATACAGAAGCACATTATCTAATAGGTTCGGATTTCCAGAGAGCATAACCACAGACCAAGGCTCTGTGTTTACTGGTAGAAAGATGCAAGAATTTTCCCAAGAAATGGGGTTTAGATTACTAACATCAAAGCCATATTATGCTCAAGCAAATGGTCAATTCGAAGCAGCCAATAAAGTTATAATAGGGTTAATCAAGAAACATATTGGTAAAAAGCCAAGAAACTGGCACAAAACTTTGGACCAAATACTATGGGCCTGTAGAACATCTCCTAAGGAAGCTACTAACACTACGCCTTTCCAACTCACATTTGGTCATGATGCAGTGCTGCCAGTAGAAATTCATCTACAATCAGTTCGAATTCAAAGACAAAACGAAATCCCAGCTGCATTATATTGGGAGATGATGATGAATGAATTAGTTGAGTTGGACGAAGTTAGATTACATGCATTGGAAATCTTGATGAAACAAAAGGAAAGAGTGGCCAGGACATATAACCAAAGGGTGAAGATAAAAGCATTCATTAATAATGACTTAGTCTGGAAAGTCATATTGCCCATGGACAAGAAAAATAAAACATTAGGTAAATGGTCACCTCATTGGGAAGGGCCTTTTCGAATACTAAAGGTATTCTCAAACAATGCATATGAAATCGAAGAATTGACAGATGATAAACGTATCCTAAAGGTTAATGGGAAATATTTAAAGAAATATAAGCCACGCCTGCATGAGATTCGAATAGTAACAACGTAACCAAAATATTATAAAAATGCCAAAATGGAAATATGGGATGCCAAAATGGCGTTGTTCGAATATTACATATAAAAAAAAAACCAAATTGTAATCAAATGAACACTGGAATTTAGAAATAAGAATTATTCTTCAATCTGTTGAAGGTACTTCGGAATGATTCAAGACTCTGTTGGGAAAAACGTCTGGCTCCCTCCAAGGTTGCCACTTCTCCCTTGAGTTGTTCTGCAGTTTCCATTTCTGCAAGCCCCTGGTTGAGAAGCTCTTCGAATTGGTTACCAGCAGTATTGGTTTCATAGGCTATTTGTTGTTCTTTAGCCTCTTTAACCTTCTGTTGAAGTTCCTGAATTTGCCTTTCCCAGAGAAGGATGGACAAAGCTCGAGCCTCATAATCAGTTTTTGCTTGCTTTAGATGCATAGCTTGATCCTCAGCTTCTTGAGAGAGTTTCGAAGCTTGTTCATAAGCAGCATCAATTGCAGTGCGTTTTTCTTGAACCTTTCTGGCAGCAAATTCATCTTGGAGAAGGTACCCAGTCACGTTGTCCAACAATGTTTGAAGATCGAACAAGATAGTACTAACTGGCAAGGAGCACGTAGCAAGGTTGACTTTTGTAAGCAACTCCTTCATAGTGTAGCAAGCAATGCTATCCTGTTTGAGCACTTCGAATATATCCACATTAAGAGTTGTTCTCCTGATCCTGTTAAGAAGTACAATTCTTTCATCTGTGGGTAGCGGATGGCTAGTCGAACTTGTGCCAGCCCTAGCAGGTGGAATATCCCTTTGAGCCAGCTTCGCCTTCATGTACCCAATAGGGTCATTTCGTCTCAGGAGTGCAAGCTCCTCTTCAGTCATTCGAGACAAAGACGGTTGAGGGAGTTCCACACACAGGGGAGTCACGTCCATTTCGACTTCCATGGGTTTGTTGGTTGTGTCACCATCCCCTTCATTCGTTTCGTGCTCATTATCTTCTTCATCGTCATCCAAATCCACCACTTCGATGTCTTCTTTTTCGCTGCTATTTGCATTGGACTCTGTCCCAGCAGTTGAACCATCATTGGCCTCCTCCTCCTCAGACTCTTCTTCTACAGATTCTTCGTTTCTTTGGCCAGAATGAGCTTTCTCTCCTTCAGCATGAGTGTCCTTTGGGTCCTCTTGAAGGGTTTCAAGAGGGGACTTTTGAAGAGAAGTTCTTTGTAAAGCCTCTGCAGATTCATGAAGTGTAGTTTCATTTGTCTCTTTTAAAGGAGGGGAAGTACTCTGATCATCTTGCTGCTCAGAAGCCCCAGCCAGAACCGCCATATTGGAGGAACCTTTGTTCTGTACAAGATTGTTGGAGTCTCCTTGAGGAGAGGAGTTGAGCGGAGCGGCAGCTTTTGATGGTGAGGTCGAAGTGGTAAAAGCTGGATTTAAGATATTCTGCAAGGAGCAAAAGAATATTAAAAAGCATGCACCAAAGTAATAAATAATTATTTTGTCAAAGGTTTAAAGTTCAATTTACCTGTGGACTCTCAGAAGAGAGGTTGCTAGCTATGCGTTCCAACATTACGTTGGAGGTCGAAGATGGAATTTTGGATTTAGGTGAGGGAGCAGCATCCCTGGAATCGAGTCCAGAGACACTAGTTGGTACGGTACTTTTTGAAATATCCTTCTTCTGCTTCTTCTTCGAAGCAGCTGGTAAGTTTCCTCCAGCCTTGGGGTCTTCCCCAGTGGTGTTTGATTTTCGCTTCTTTGGAGTGGTAGGCGGAAGTTTGTTGGTCTGAAAAGAGTTAAACAAAGAGTTAGATACAAATCATAAAGCATTAGTGTATTCGAAACATCAAGGCTAAGTGATTACTTGTGGAGTTGGGATACTGGTTATTATTGGTGTTGTTGTTGGTGTTGTTGTTGTTGTTGTTGCAGCAATGGTTGTTGTTTCGGATGGATTCACATTGTCAATAGTTTTGATAGAGGCTTGAGAGGCGCTCCCTTCTTTTGACTTTGAAGCGGCAGTCTTTATCCTGATGGCTGAAAATCGAAATAATTAAGGCAAAAGTTAAAGATATGGAAAATGAAAACGTTTGGGATTTTCCCAAGCATTCGCACCTGTGCCTTGATTAGATTTTATTGACATGGCAGAAAGGTCATAGCGAAGATGTCCTGGGAAATCGTGGAGCCAGTGTCGAGCCCATGTCACAGTCTCAGATGGCTTTGGTTTCTTTTGAAGATATTTGAACATTTCTTTGCAAGTGAACCATCAAGGGTATGGAGGAAACCAAGCCAGAGCCAGTGCTGAGGTAGGTAATCTAGGAAATTTAGGTGGATGCATTTCGAATGCCAACCTATACCTATCCTCAGGTGACAACCCTGAAGGAAGTTTTAACTTATAAACTCTTTCGTTGAATTTTTCCTTCAGGGTCTTAGCCGCTTGATGCACAGTGGATTCCAAGTGTGTGGGATCATAAGTAGTTTCAAAATAGTTTTGGAAAGCTTTAATCTCTTTGGCATGAGTGAACATACCTTTCTTGCATGGTACCTGCACATCGAATGCATCAGTTAGTTTCTGCTGAATAGTAAGAGTATCGAACATATAAGTCTGATAAAACTTTGTCCACCATTCCAGAAACCCCTTTTCTATAAGGTGTGTAGGTTCGAAAGTTATTAGTTCAAACTGGGCGAAGCCTTGGTATTGTTCCTGCTGTAGTTTGGCTTCTCGTGCCTTGAAGGTTCGCCCAGAGGTGATGGCACTTTCCGTCTGAAATAGGGGTTCGGGAATTAGTTGGCACAAGCCAAACTGTCTCGAAACAAAGTTTGGCTGATAAGCGAAAAGGAAAATCTGATTCTTGGCAGGAGTTATTCTTGAAGAGATTAGTCTGGGTAGCAAAAAGGCTCTCCATACATCTTGAATCTCTTTGCTCTTGACAGCTTCTGAGAGAGCCATGGTAAACCATGAAGGTCCATGAGCCCGTGAAGCAAAAGGTGCCATGGTCTCTTCGAACTTATGCCTCTTGGAGAATATCATGATATATTTAGAGAATAGGACTTTGAAGTCATCCTTATCATCATTTGGGGTTAGTCTTCGCAGCCTAGTGCCTTCGATTATTCTATCCGTTATTTCAGGGTCTTGTTCAGCAATGGTGTTGGCAGTTGACAATGAAGGTTCGAACATGGTATTTAGCCATAACTGAAGTAGCCAGAAAGGGCCAGCTAGCAGGATATTCTTGGAGGTGTGAGATTTTAGACTCGAAACAGCTGACCTCAGGCTTTCATAGAGATCAACTAATAACAGTTCTCTTAAGCACACCCTCCGATTCTCATGCAAATCTCTAGCTAGAGGAATAAACCTACTGACTACCTGTAGGGATCTGCTGCAAAAGACATACCTTGACAGCCATAAGGTAAGGAAAGCAATGTGTTCTACATCCGACACACTGTCTCCTTCAGTATGATAGTGGCTGATAAACTTTGAAAAGCTTGCTAGTTTGACTTCGAAGTCGATAATACTCGAATGCTCTTCGTTGTCAGGGATATATGTTTCTCCTATTGGTGATAGCCCAGTAATGGCCGCTATGTCAAAGAAGGTAGGGGTAATCATTCCACCAGGGAGATGGAAAGTATTATAAGTACTGTCCCAGAAATATAGGGGCGCGAATAACAATGGGTGGCTATAAGTAAAACCTGGCTTCGACAGCTTAATCAAGTTATAGATACCTAATTCTTCCCATTGCTGGGATTTCTTAGCTTCTACCTTATTGAACCAATTATGATAGGCAGTGTCGGAGGTGGGGCAAGATCGAAACGGTTTGAAGTTGCTCTTTACATAGTCTAATACAAAAGGGTCCTTAGGAGGAACGATTGGATTTTCCACGGTGTGTGAACCAGAGGACTCTATTGCCGTAGGGGCGTCCATTTTATTAAACAGGGGTTTGAAATTATAGCAAACTGGGAAAATCTTTCTAGTGTCTTTTAAAATTTCAAAAACTGTAAGAGGGCCCATTAAAGCTAACCTCTTGCCAGCAGCGGTGGTAGGAATAAGTACCTGGGATGCATAAAGCATTTCTTTCTCTTTTGAGATCATCTGGGGAACAAGAACAGATTGACCTTGGTAGGTGACAACCTTGCTTTCCATTGTGTTTCCTGCGGTCTTTCCTTTCTTTTTGGGAACCTTTTTTAGTTGAGATGAAGTTGAAGAAGACATTGTTGGAAGAATGTTGAAAGCTTAGGGTTTCGGTGAGAAAAGAAGGAGAAAAGATTTAGAATGTGGGAAGAAAAGGAAAAAGACTAAGTTGATGGGTTTTTATAATGTGGAAGTTTAAGCATCCACTGAGTAAGGTTGTGATACGTGGTAATCATGGGTTGGTTTGATGAAGAGGTGGCGTAAAGTTGACATTGGTAATAGGCGTTATTAAAGATAATCATTGTTTTGTAACTGCACCATACTGTGAAATGGTTCAAGGCGGTTAAGGAATCTAAAAAGCGTTATGATTGACGTGACTGGAGTCATGTGCAATAAATGTTACGATGATTCGAAGGTCGCATCAAAATCTTGTGTATATGTTTAAAATAAGTATTTCTCAAAGGAATCGAAATACATATTTTAAAGGGGCATTTTGTTGGCTGAAGATTTTGATGATATTATTTGAAGCAAAGTAAATTGGACGTTTCGATTGAAATGAAACAAAACGTCATGTTTCGAAATAACAGAAGCAGTGTTACGAATGGGCATATCAAAGCTTGGAGCTTCGAGTGACAGTTATGAGAATATATCCAAAGGAGTCTCGAAATGATAACAAGGCTGTATCTAAGAAATGTGTTCGAAGCGAAGATGTGCCAAAACATTTGAAATTCAAATGCAAGCGGGATGTTCGAAATTTGAAATATATGCGCTGGAGCATTCGAAGACGCGTGGAAGCAAGAGAGAGGCATTGCTCTGCATGTTTTGAACGTGGCAGAATCTTATAGCAAGACCGTTATGGTCGAAGTAGTATAAATAGAAGTCTTAGCATTAGGATTTGAGGTGTGTCATATCTATTGTACAAAAAAACTCAGTAAACATTCAAATTACCACATGGCTAGGGAAACGAATGCAAGAGCAATGTACGTATGATAACACCACATGTTTATGATTTAATTAAAACTCTCTATCATTTCCAGTACTTTCCTTTATCTTTATATCAATACCATTTACAAGTTTTTGCATCTAAAGTCTTTTTATTCGAAATCTTTTCACTGATGCCTTACATTTAAATGCTTTCTTTCCATTTCAAATACTTTACATTTCAGAAACTGTTATACATTTCATGCCTTTATCTTCAAGTTTTTATCCTTCAAACACCTTTTTCACTTAAAGCCATTTTACAGTTTTCTTGCATTAAACACTTTCTTCATATTTCGAATCTTTTACATTAACTGTTTTTTACGTTTCGAAGTCATTTACTTGTCTTTTATGCAGTTTTTATATGTCTTTACAATTGACCTTTATTCATGCAATTTAGTTTCGCGCACATTTATTTTGATTACACCTTTAGATCCTTAATAGAGAAATCAAAACAAGTTAAACACCTACACAACATTCTGAATACTAACCATGAATACCAGTTCGATCATGTGAGTTACCTTAATGACCAACACGTCCTAGGATCAATCTAGTCGATCCTGCGAGTTACCAGAGAAATTGAATAACAGTTAGTAAGTTTATTCGATAGTTTGGAGGACTAGCAGTTGTTTACCAGAAATCACTGTAAACAGATACATCATGAAATAGAAGTGTATGTGGATGATATGATAGCCAGATTGCAAACAGAAGAGGAGCATCTTAATCACTTACAAAATCTGTTTGAGAGACTGAAGAAGTACAAGCTGAGGTTGAATCCAAACAAATGCACATTTGGGGTACGATCTGGTAAACTCTTAGGCTTTATCGTCAGCAACAAAGGCATCGAGGTCGATCCTGCCAAAGTTAATGAAATACAAGAGATGCCTGCTCCTCGCACTGAAAAGGAAGTCAGAGGATTCTTGGGACGTTTGAACTATATTGCCATATTCATTTCTCACCTGACAGCTACTTGTGAACCAATCTTCAAACTATTGAAGAAAGATCAAGTAGTCAAATGGAATGATGAGTGCCAAGTTACTTTTGACAAAATTAAAGAATACTTACAAGAGCCTCCTGTGTTGATGCCACCAGTCGAGGGAAGACCATTGATCATGTATCTGACAGTTTTAGAAAACTCAATAGGGTGTGTACTGGGGCAGCATGACGAGTCTGGCCGAAAAGAGCACGCTATTTACTACTTGAGCAAAAAGTTTACCGACTGTGAAACCAGATATTCACTGCTCGAGAAAACTTGCTGCGCTCTGGCATGGACTGCTCTTCGGCTAAGACAGTATATGCTGACTCATACTACCTTGTTGATATCTAAAATGGATCCGATAAAATACATCTTCGAGAAGCCTACTCTTTCTGGGAGAATAGCGAGATGGCAGGTGATTATGACGGAATACGACATACAGTATACTACCCAGAAAGCTATAAAAGGCAGTGTACTAGCCGATCACCTTGCTCACCAAGATGTGGAAGACTACCAATCCATGAAGTTCGAATTTCTGGATGAAGACATCATGACATTAGACAACTGTGAAGAATTCATGCCATATGACAAACCTGAACAAGGATCCCGATGGACCCTGTTCTTTGATGGAGCCTCCAATGCACTCGGTAATGGTATTGGTGTTGTACTCATATCTCCGGAAGGGTGTCATACTCCCTTTACTGCCAGACTTTGTTTCAACTGTACAAACAACATGGAAGAATATGAAGCGTGCATCTTTGGTCTCAGAGCTGACATAGACTTGGGAATCAAATCCTTAGATGTGTTTGGAGATTCAGCTTTGGTCATCAGTCTGATCAAAGGGGAATGGGACACCAAACACCCAAACCTTATCCCTTACAAAGAACATGTTTTGACATTGCTACCACATTTTGAGAAGATTACCCTCGAGCATTTCCCGCGAGAAGAAAATCAGCTAGCAGACGCTCTAGCCACAATGTCATCTATGTTTAAACTTAACCGGGATAACGACGCTCCCCAGATCACCATCGAATGAATGGATAAACCAGCACACTGTCACGAGATTAATACTGAAGAAGTAGTGGACCAGCCTTGGTTTCACGAAGTCAAGAGGTATCTGGTGTCTCAAGAATATCCAGAAGGAGCTTCAATCAATGACAAAAGGTTCTTAAGGAGATTCTCTGCTAAATTCTTCCTTAGTAACGACATCCTGTATAAACGCAATCATGACTCTATGTTACTTCGGTGTGTAGATAAGGTTGAAGCTGAAAAGATCATGGTTGAATTGCATGAAGGCACTTTTGGTACCCATTCTAGAGGGCATACGATGGCAAAGAAAATCCTACGGGCAGACTATTACTGGTCTACCATGGAAGCAGATTGCTATCAGCACTCTTGAACCTGCCATAAGTGTCAAATTTATGCTGACAAAGTGCATGTACCCCCGGTTCCTCTGAATGTCTTGACAGCTCCTTGGCCCTTTGCTATGTGGGGGATTGATATGATTGGGGAAATCAAGCCGACAGCCTCCAATGGACACCGCTTCATCCTAGTGGCCATTGAATATTTTACAAAATGGGTTGAAGCAGCCTCCTTCGCCTCCGTTACCAAAAACATTGTTGCCCGCTTCATCAAGCAAAATCTCATCTGCCGGTACGGTATCCCAGAAAGGATCATCACTGACAATGGTACAAATCTCAACAACACTATGATCACCTCATTGTGCGAGCAATTCAAGATACAACATCATAATTCTTCTCCCTATCGGCCAAAGATGAATGGTGTTATCGAAGCTGCAAATAAGAACATTAAAAAAATCATACAGAAAATGACGATCACATACAAAGACTGGAACGAGATGTTACCATTCGCTCTCCACAGATATCGTACCACGGCTCGCACATCAACCGTGGCAACACCCCATTCTCTGGTTTACGGCACGGAGGTTGTCTTGCCTATCGAGGTTCAAATCACCTTTCTGAGGATTATGAAGGATGCAGGGTTGAACGAAGACGATTGGATCCAGACTCGACTTGATCAACTGAACTTGATTGATGAGAAGAGACTTACTGCTTTTTTCCATGGTCAAATGTATCAAAAACGGATGATCAAGGCTTTCAACAAGAAAGTCAGACGCCAAGTGTATCAAGTTGTGGATCTAGTGATCAAATGCATCATCTTGCCACAAGGTGATCCCAGGGGAAAATGGACTCCTACCTATGAAGGACCATTTGTAATCAAAAGCATATTCTCCGGTGGGGCAATGATCATGACCACCATGGATGGCGACGACCTGCCACACCCTGTGAACACAGACATAGTCAAAAGATACTATGTATAAGAGACCCGCTAGGTTGACATACCTAGGCAAAACAAGGGCATCCCGGTGAACCAAAAATGTTCGGGAAAAAATTAGGGATAAAACAAAAAAATTTGTACACCCGACAAGTTGAAAACTCGAAAGGGCGACTTGGGAAAAAAAGGGTTTCCCGGTGGACTGAAAACCCGAAAGGGCGGTCTAGGAAAAAAGTTAGGGAATTAAAGCGTATGACTATGTTCCGTTGGATCACTTTACGAACAAACTTTGGCTTCCACTGACAAACTCAGAGGTTCTGATCAATTCAATCATCTTCGGACGAGGCAAAAAATAGACAAGATGCTCAGATATACGAAAGGCTATGACAGAATGGGAACCACATGGGATTTTTGTACACATAACTATCTTTTCTTTGTATCAAAATTTTCATTTTTTACGACAGCATTCTGTTACTAGAATGTTTGTCTCCTTGTACAAAAATATTTACTCAAAGTCAATACAAAGATATCTCTTTGAAAGTGCAAAAACTATTTGTCTTTTCTTTACGCTTGTTTTGTTTACAAAAACGTCCAATGATTCATTGTTAAGCATATGCATTTGAACATAATTACTGTTTACAAATAAACAAAATGAAAAGAGGCAATTACTGATAGGTTGAAAGGATAGGGAAATATCTCTAGACTATTCCATAAGTAATCCCCTGCAATACGTCATTTAAATCCCCAGCGGAACAAAGTTTCAAATTATTGATCCCCGATAGAAGTCGTCAAATTTCTAAGGATTCCCCAATAAGATTTTACAAACAACACATGGTATTTCCCTTACAACAGAGTTTATTTCTCTCGGCAGAAATTCATCAATACTTAGACTTGAAGACATGAAGACTCACATATCCTCAGCAACAGTCAGGGATTTTATTTTTCCTAATCCAACTACAATACAACAAATCAGCTCACATACGCATACATTACATCCTTATATCAAAAACATTGATAAAGCAAATGCAACACATCATACATTTCATGCAACATGACTTTTCATTTTAGCTAACAATTTACTCTTTTCAGGATAATATTAACAGCTACCATTAAACAATATTCAAAACCTGATACAGTTCAGATACACTCCAGACACGGACGCCATTCTGATACTCATTCAGATTTCAACTTTTGATATAGTTCAGATACGCTCCAGACACGGATACCATTTTGATACTCATTTAGATTCAATTTTCAGATACCGTTCACATACACACCTGATACGAATGCCATCCTGATACTCATTCGGATTCAATTTTCAGATACAGTTCAGATACGCTCCAAACACGGATGCCATTCTGATACTCATTCAGATTCAACTTTCAGATACAGTTCAGATACATTCCAGACATGGACGCCATTCTGATACTCATTCAAAATCAACTCTCAGATACAGTTCATATACGCTCCAGACACGAACGCCATTCTGATACTCATTCTTTCAGCTTACAAATTACAATTCAACAATCACTTTTGGATGGCATCTACAAGCCCATCTCCTACAGCTTTCTATCACCTCTCCAAATGGAATCTATAAGCCCATTCCTTCTATCATCACATCGCCGAGTGCAAATTTCTGGGCGCTCTAGTGTCCAATCATCTTCCACCTCCGAGTCACGAATGGCAAAACTCGCCAGTCTAACTCTTCAGGTTTAAGAAGATTGAACAGGGGCAACTGTTGTACCCCAAAATTTGCCCTCTCACTTATCAAGAATTTCCTCACAAGATCTTTTTGACTCAAGACCGAATTAAGGTTTGACCAGCTCAAGGCACCTCCTCATGCACTAATGACCAAAATTAGGGTTTGAATTTGCACGAGAATTTTTGGACTATCAATGCTTCATATGACTTTCAAGGAACATTATGGACCCCCAAGATTACTCATGTCAAGTTTCAAGCTTTGAATCACATTTTTTATCAGTCAATTGGATAATTGACCTAAAAATCAACTGTATTGGGGAAAAAGTCAACCAAGGCCAATTTACAGTCAAACTTCATAATTTTTTATCCAAATCAACATCTTAGACTCATATGTATCATTTGATCAAGTTTGGACCACAATTCCTCAAGAAATTTGATCAAATCATCAAAAGGGCAAAATGGTCAAAATTATGGTTTTGACTGAGAATGGGCAATTTTTTATTTTTGACCTAGCAAATAATAAATTGGTTTGAAGCATGATTTCAAGAGTCCAATTAAATCATTTTGAATTATTGACATGGTTCAAAACATTTCAAGTCCATAACATTGACAGATGAATTTTGCAGTCAATTGATCAAAAGTCAACTAAATACTGAAAAGTCAAACTTTGACTTTTTGGTCAAAATCAAATGTCAAAGATAATAATTCATAAAAACATGTAAAAAGGTGAAACTTTTTCATCAAGAAACCAAGGATTTAAGATTTGGATATGAAAAGTTGAAATTTCTTAACTTATAATTTTTTCTAAGTATAGAAAATTTCTTATATTTTCTCAACCTTGAGCCAAATTTTCACCATGATGCAAGATGATTCAAAAGAAACTTCCAACATGAAAGTTGTAGATCCCCATGAAATCTACAACTTTTCTTCATACAATTTCTCCAACAAATGCTTGGATCTCAAGATATAATTTTGTGAATACATGCTCATGAACTAAAATAACTTAGTGAAATTTTGCCCTAGTTAGGCAGATTTTTTACCTAACTTTATGGCAATTTTTCACATAGTTCCAAAGGGATTTTTCAGAAGCAATTCAAAGATAAGTTGTATATCACATTGCAAGATTTCCAAAATGTCCAAGAACTCATTGAGATCATTCTTGAGTAGGGAGAATCGAAGAGATGAAGTTAGCAATTTATCACTTTGATTTCAAGCCATTTCATGATGAACAAAAATTCAAATCCAAGCCTAGGCTGCATAATCTTTGCTTTGCAGGCCTCAAACTTGTTTCTAACTCCATAATTAAATGTTTGCACAGCTGATAGAGCTTTAATCAAAGCATTGGAGCCTTTATCCAAGCTATAATTCCATTTATGGCACAAAGGTGTCATTTCCATTTTGATAAAGCACAGCTTTTTCCTTTGTCAACTTCTTGAGCCTCTCAATTGTTTTCTCTGCACACAAGCAAAGTCAAAACCAAAAGCAACTTGTCTAAGGCCTCTCAAAAACAATACCATGCTTGTACAACACTTAGGGACTTGTCTTCTCACTTTTCTTCAAAAGCAAGTAATAGAGCCAAAAGGCTATAACTCAGAAATCTTGAGAAAGCTTGATGTATAACCTCTTCCATACTTATACACAAGTGTATTTCAACTTAAGACATGGATGCTAAGACTCAAACACTACCAAACACTTTGCCATTGAAAATATGCCATAGCATGACAATCTTGAACCTTACTCAGCCATCTACAAAACCACTCGTGCGTTTTGAGTTTTAACCACCTAAACACTTAATATACTTCATATCTAAGTGATCCAGACCCCTGTTCCCTCACTGTAACTCCTCCTCCTCCATCCACCATTTTCAAATATCAAGCTTGCAGGTTGACTTGAGTAGGGAGATTCAAGGACTTTCAAGACAAAGTAAGGATTGGAATACACTCAGGGAGGTTCAGACAAGCTAAACAGATCCTCAGGCCTTCTCAAAACTTTCCCAAACTCCATTCACGATCTTAACTGAAAGAGGTAAAAACTCAAACTTCTATCTCTTCATACAAGCGTCATTTGGTCCTGATTTGTGAAAGAAAAATGTAGATATCCTTGCGCTAAAGCTAATCATGTTCATAGTTTTCATTTATATTAACTGTGTATAGAGAATTTTTGATTTGAAATTTCTGTAAAAATTAGGTTTCAAATTAGGGCAAGTAAAATTAACTTTGATCTTTGACTTTTAGTTTACATAAATTACATGGTTGAACTCGTGGGATGAAACACCATAACTTTCATGTTTGGACTTTCTACTTTTATGGAGAAATGACAGAGATGCAGGGGGTCCGGCCATGGCTCAAGGTTGAAGATGAAGTTGTTTTCAGGGGGCATTTTCTAATATATATTTATGATTGTGTTTATATAAACGGATGTACAACCACCCCAGTGGTAAGGCAACGCGCAAAAATGCTATAGGTCACGGGTTCGAGCCTTAGCGCCTGCCTTTTGCAATTTTTCTCACATTTTTCCATTTTTTGTTAGCTTGCAGCGCATGGGCTTCAGTGCATGGGCCTTTTTGTTTTTTCTAACATTTTACCCCCCTGTCTACTTGTATACTCCCCTGGCCCATCATCATTTATTTATTCATTTTATTTTCATTTTTATTTTATTAAATATATTTTTCTTAATATTAAAAATCATAAAAATTATAAGAATGATAGATTTATATTTTAGCTTATTTTTATTTTATTTTTCTCACAAAAAATATTTTATTTAGTTATATATATTATCCATTTTTCTTAATTATATTTGTAAGTTAAATTAGAACTAGTTTAATATTTATTTTTTCTTTATACCCATTAAATATTTATTTTAATATAAAAGGACCAGAATACCTCATAATGCCATGTATTATTTTTAAGACAAAAAATACAAAATACTTACTTTTTCTTTAAAAAAATTATTTTCTTTTAATCAAATAAAATTAGGGTTTATTCAAAAATATTTTCTAAAAAATAATTTCTTTTCTTAATTAATTTAAGATTAATCTTGATTTATTTATTAGGTTTAGGTTAAACTTTTTTCACATAAAAAAACCAAACAAAATCTTCTTTGCATTTACATACCTTTGCATATTTAATTCATTTTTGTATATTATTTATTCCATTATTTGTACATATTCAATTTGGTTGTAATTGCATAATTAGGTTTATATTATTGCATTCCCCATTCATAAATTGTATACCCCCCTCCCAAGTGTTGTAATAGCGTAGTAATCTTTAAATTTCGCAATTTATCGCTTTTACATAACATGCTAGTAACTAGGATTTGTATGGCAAAATAAAACCAATCAAATAGAAAACCCTAAATCAAGACAAAATCAAGCATGAAAATCACACACTTACACACAAAACACCCCTAGGGTTATCCCACTTGGTTTCCTTATACAAAAATGGCCATATTACGCATATAAGGTGTCTTAGAAAAAACAAACAAATACATGATCATAGTCCCTCGATGATGTTATTCAAAGTTGTCTTACAAAAATGATCTTAGTCCCTCAAAAATGCTAAGATACTTTGCAACATTGCAAATTATGGTTATACGATGACCCACGCCCGTCCCGTTTGCATCCAAAGATAGGGTTGCCTACCAAATTAATGGTAAGACAACAATGTCAAAGGAAAAGAAAATGAACAAGAAAGACATTTGAGTAGGTAGATTACTTTTAGTTACTTGCTCCATTTCAAAACAAACATCCTTTCTATTTTCAAAAACAAACACCTACACATTTTCAAACATCTTACAAACATCTTACAAACATTGAAAACATTTTCAAAAGATCAAACATCTTTGTATACATTCTTACGAACGAGAATCATTACAAATATTGCCTAAACAAATGGCCTCTTTTACAAAATACTTTCAAAACCACACAAAGCACAATTTCAAACAAATTCAAGTGATCTAGCAAGTAACTAAGAGCCCATGGAAAACCATGAATGAAAAGGGTGCTAATACCTTCCCTTTTTATAATCTACCCCCTGAACTCAAGAAACAATCTCAAAGGTCTTTCCTGTGCTTTTTCACCTTTTCTTTTTGGATAAAAGAAAAGTTGGTGACGACTCTTGCTAACCGCAACATTTGCGATCAAACACAAAACAATCAAGTCATTTCTCCCACCGCATCACACCTACGTATCCCTTTTAAGGAATCCGAGTAGTCGTAGTTCGGATGACATGTTTCGGTTTGTTTTGAGTTTTTTAATTGAACAATGTTAGGTTCGAATCAATCCACTGTTGCTCGACCTTTCAAGACTTACGACCTGTGGTGAAAGGGAACTAACATTTTATTAGAAAAGAAATGCTGATTCGAAAAAAGAAAGGTGTTAGTTTGTCTTTTTTACCTTGAGAAAGGATTTGAAATTTTTTAGGGCGTTATGATTTGCAAAGATAAAGAAAAGAAAGTTTTTTTCAAGGGAGAGATCCTTAGGATGGTTGACATACTTTGACCTAGAAGCCTTGGCTTCATCAGAAGAAAACTTTGAGAGAGACGTAGCATGATGTTGCGACATCTTTGAATATTTTTGAACAGTAAGATGGAAGATAGCAAGGGTTCTTTTTCTGTAAAGGAGAACGAAGAGGTTGTGAAAATGGAATGAGGGAATGTCGTAGCGTGTGGGAGAGCATTTGAGATAGTCTTGAAATGATTGCTTAAGATATTTGATTTGTTGGAAATATAATATCACTTTAATGATATTCCCACACACCCTTAATTGCTACAAACCCTCATATATGAAGATCCCTAGTTTTCCTCTTAAGTTCTCAAATTGGTTTGCATCCAAAGCCTTAGTGAAAATGTCTGCCATTTGTAATTCAGTAGTTACATGTTCTAAGGCAACAATCTTTTCCTCAACAAGCTCTCTTATGAAATGATGACGGATATCAATGTGTTTGGTCCTGCTGTGATGAATAGGCTTTTTTGATATATCTATGGCACTTTGATTGTCACAGAATAATGTCATGACATCCTGTTTGACATTATACTCTATCAACATTTGTTTCATCCAAACCAACTAAGAACAACTACTTCCTACTGAACCAAGATATGAACCAAGATAGAGACACACGAGTTTTCTTCTTACTGAACTAAGATATGAAATTATTTCCCAGAAAGAAACATCCTCCTGAAGTACTTTTTCTATCATCAGCACTTCCTGCCTAATCAGCATCACAATAACCACTTAAAGTAGAGCCGGATCCATGAGAATATAGCATACGATAGTGACTTGTCCCATTCACATATTTAAGAATTATCTTCACTGGTTGGCATGGCTAATTTTAAGATCAGCTTGATATCTAGCACACACCCCTACAGCAAAGGCAATGTCTGGTCTGCTAGCTGTGAGATATAGAAGACTACCTATCATACTTCCGTAGAGACTTTGATCCACACTTACTCCTTTTTCATCTTTAGACAACTTCAGATGTGTGGGAGCAAGTGTTCTTTTGTGGCTGGAATTTTCCATCCCAAATTTCTTTATTATATTCTTCGCATATTTTCTCTGAGATAAGAATATGGAATCTTCCATTTGTTTAACTCGCAGCCCAAGAAAGTAGGTTAACTCACCAACAAGGCTCATCTCAAATTCAGACTGCATTTGCTTGACAAAATGTTGAACCATCTCATTTGACATACCACCAAACACAATATCATCAGTATAAATTTGTGCAATCATGATCTTCCCTTCTTCCTTGACAAAAAGAGTTTTGTCTTTGCCGCCTTTCCTATATCCATCTCACCAAGGAATTCTGTCAGTCTCTCATACCAAGCTCTTGGAGCCCATTTTAATCCATACAAAGCATTATTCAGTTTGTACACATGGTTAGGAAAGCTAGGATTAAAAAACCCCTTAGGTTGTTATACATAAACTTCCTCATTCAGATAGCCATTTAAGAATGAACTCTTAACATCCATTTGAAACAACTTAAATCGCAAAATGCAAGCAACTCCTAACAGTAGTCAGATTATTCAAGCCTGGCCACAAGGGAAAAGGTTTCATCAAAATTAACTCCTTCAATTTGAGTTTATCTTTGTGGAACTAATCTTTCATTATTTTTAGTAACCATCCCTTTTTCATCAGATTTATTCTTGTACACCCATTTGGTGCCAATCACATTTGTCCCTTCAGGTCTTGGAACCAGATCCCAAACTTCATTTCTTCTAAATTGTTCTAGCTCTTCTTGCATATAATTAATCCAGAACTCATTAGTTAAGGCTTCATTGATCAATTCTCATTCTGATGACATGACTATCCTTTTCTCTTTGAATTTTTTGACAGATATCTTTAAAGACTTCAAAAGTTTCTGATTTTTCTCGAATAAAACTTATCCACATGTACCTAGAGAAGTCATCTACAACAACATAGGCATACTTATTTCCACCAAGACATTTAACCTGCATAGGTCCCATCAAATCCATGTGAAGAAGTTCCAAAACTTTTGATGTGGTGAGATGTTGGATCTTCTGATGTGATATATTAGTTTGCTTTCCAATCTGACATTCACCACACACTCTCCCTTCATCTATCTTGAGCTTAGGAATCCCTCTCACGGCTTCTATAGATATGATTCTATTCATTCCTTTCATATGCAAGTGTCCCAGTTTTTGATGCCGTAGTTTAACTTCATTTTCTTTGGCTAAAGCACATGTTGAGGAGAAGTTCAACTCTTGGGGAACCCATAAATAATAGTTGTCTTTAGATCTAATTCCTCTCATGATAACTTCATTCTTCTCATTGCAAATGATACATTCTGTCTTGGTGAAGTTTACTTTGAACCCTTGATCACACAACTAACTTATACTTATTAGGTTAGTTGTTAACCCTTTAACAAGTAACACATTATCATGTTTTGAGACTCCTGAACATTCCACTTCCCAACTCCTTTGATTTCATCTTTGGCTCCATCACCAAAAGTCACATAACTGGTGGAGTGAGATTTGATATCTACCAACAAATTCTTAACACTTGTCATGTGTCTAGAACAACCACTGTCAAAGTACCATTCATCTTTGGTTGAGACTCTGAGAGAGATATGAGCTATGAGACTAGCAATAGTAGTTTTGGGAACCCACTATTTCTTCTTTTTGCTATTTAGAGATATCTGATTAATCTTGGGAAGAGGAGTAGTTTTGGGGTACCCATACAACTTAAACAGAAAGGTCTTATGTCACCAAACCTTCGAAGGTGGTGACACCTCTAGGGCTAGAATTTCTCTCTGGTGTGATTAAATTTTTTCTTGCCATGATGTTTGCCCTGGTGTATTTTCTTGCGATGATGTTTGTCATGATGTTGAGACATTTGATTCGACATCTTTGGTTTAGACTTGGCATGAGTGGAATATGATGAAGGTTCCTCAAAATAAGGTTCCTTTTTCTCATTAAACCCTAGACTACTCTTGTCTCCTATCAATCATCCCAGTTGAAGAATTTCATCCAATGTGCCAGACCTATTATTCAGCATCTTGAGAGATTTGACCATTCTATCAAGATTAGAATTCAGGGAAGTCACTTCACTTTCCAGACTGGTGATAATTTTCAGATGCTCTTTCCTTTCTGCCTTCAGTTGAGTTATGAGAGCTTTTTGTTTCTCCCCTTCTTGGAAAACTCCGGCACTCCTGAGACACAGTTCTCTGTACGAGGCAACTAACTCATCAAAGGTTAGTTCACCATCACTTGATTCTTCATCAGAGACAAATTTTCCTGTCAATGCTTTAACATACTTGGAAGATTCCTCTTCAAGATCATTCTCAGTGTCCTCTTCAGACCAAGTAACAAATAGATTCTTCTTCTGTTTCTTAAGATATGTAGGACATTCAGCTCTAATGTGACCAAAACCTTCACATACATGACACTGTATTCCCTTCCCTTGAGTGGATTTTTCTTCAGCCCTTTTTCTTCCAAACTCATTTGAATTATTTTTGTCAGATGAGATGTTCTAGACATTTGATCTTGGGTTACTATCCATCTTCTTTATCACTCTGTTGAACTATCATCCAAGCAGAACTAAGGCATTACATATCTCTTCATATGTATCCATATCACAGTCCTCCTCTTCATCTTCGGTATTGGTTATAAAATCTATGCTTTTGTCTTTCTTTTTAGATCTTTCATTGATTCTTAATTCAAATGTATGAAGGGATCCAACAAGTTCATCCACTCTCATCTTATCAATGTCTTGTGCTTCTTCTATGGCAGTCACTTTCATATCAAATCTCTTGGGGAGATACCTAAGCATCTTTCTCACCAATTTGTCTTCGGGTATTTTTTCTCCTAAAGCACTGGATGCATTAGCAATCTCAAGAATGTTCATATGGAAGTCATTAATACTTTCATCTTCCTTCATTCTCAGATTTTCAATGGTGAGCAACTAAAGTCTTGACATCTTAACTTTGGATGTGCCTTCAAGGGTAGATTATAGAATCCCTCAAGCATCCTTAGCAACTTCACATGTGTTTACTGATCTGAAAATTTTCTTGTCAATTCCATTGAATATAGAATTCAAGGCTTTAGAATTTCCAAGTGCAATTTCATCCTCTTCTTTAGACCAATCTTCTTCTGGCTTTAACACAGAAGTAGGTTCTCCATCTTCTCCCAATTTAACATGGTGTTTCCATCCTTTTAAGATAACTTTCCAAGCCCTGATGTCTAGAGATTTTAGAAAGGCCACCATACGTGGTTTCCAATAGTCATAATTGCTTCCATCCTGAATGGGTGGTCATTTCACAAATCCTCCTTTCTTGTCCATAGTACCAGAAAGCACCATCCTTAGATCTTACCAATCATAGAGCAGGATGCCTGCTCTGATACCAATTGAAATTCTGGTATCAGATATGTGATGTTGAAGGAGATGTCACGATACAAATATATGAGGACGATATAAAATGCAACAATATTAAAAGCTGTAAAAACACTAGGGATTCTTAACCTAGTTTGGTGTACAACAACACCTACTCTGGGGGCTACCAAGACAGGGACAAGTCCACTAAATATTATCAATTCATGGACCCTTAGTAAACAACCAGTTTACTATCTAATCACTTAATCACTACCTGTGCTATACTTCTACCTAAGACACACCTAGGTATGAGGCCCTCCTAAAATCCCTTCAATCACTAATAGTCAAAAACAATAGATTTATCAAGTTTGAAAAACCTCAATCATTCATTACTTAAAAGCTTATGAATGATCCACAACTTACAACTTAAATTATAACTCATGTATTGAAACAATACTAGAGTGTATTACAATTAAAAGACTTAGACTTCTAAAACGCACATAGTATATCTTTCTTCAAATGTTCTAGTAGAACGAATAAGGATGAAATTCCTTATAATGGCGCACCAACTTCTTTATGGGCTTGGGCTGAAAAACCAATATTGCAAAATATTGAATTCCTTAAAAATCTCCATGAAAGTAGGCCAAGATATAAACCATAAAGATGAGACAGATCGAAAAATATTCCTCCATATTTTTCACAAGTTATAACCCACAAATCCTGAATAAGGCGCACCTAAAAACAACAAACAGAAAATCTGAAAACACGTTCAAATCAGCAGGCAGATGTGAAGACATCTACCATGACATCCTTCAAAATTATTTGAGATGTTTTACTTCAAATGTAAAGGCATTAAGAAAAACATTACTAAGGCAGTGTTTTACCAAAATTGTTGCCAACCAACACTTACACCTCTAGTACCTTTGAATGTCTAGACTACTCCGCGACCATTCGCAATGTGGGAAATTAATATTATTGGGGAGATCAATCCTACTGCTTCTAACGAACATCGCTTCATCCTCGTCGCCATTGATTACTTTACAAAGTGGGTTGAAGCAACTTCATTCTCCTCTATTACCAAGAATATGGTCGCCCGGTTCATCAAACATAATCTTATTTGTCAGTATGGTATCCCCGAGAGAATCATCACGGATAATGGTACTAATCTCAACTACATTATGATCACTGAACTCTGCACGCAGTTTAAGATCAAGCACCACAACTCTTCTCTGTATCGTCCGAAGAGGAATGGCACAGTGGAAGCCGCCAACAAGAACATAAAGAAGATTATACAGAAGATGGTTGTGACCTACAAAGACTAGCACAACATGTTACCATTTGTTATCCATGGCTATCGCACTTTAGCTCGAACATCAACTAGGGCAACCTCATTCTCTCTGGTTTGCGGTATGGAAGCCGTCATACCTGTCAAAGTTTACATTCCTTCTCTGAGAATTATGAAAGATGCAGACTTAGATGAAGATGAGGGGATTCATACCAGGATAGACCTATTGAATCTGATTAATGAGAAGAGGCTTGCGGCTGTGTGTCACAATCAGATATATTAGAAGCGTATGATCAAGGCATTTAACAAGAAAATCGAGCATCAAATATATCAGGATGGTGACTTGGTAATAAAGCGAATCATTCTATCTCAAGGTGATCCCATGGGAAAATGGACTCCCACCTACAAAGGGCCATTTGTAGTAAAGAAGTTTTTTTTTGCGGTGCTATAATATTGGCCACCATGGACGGAGAAGATTTTTCTGCACCCTGTGAATGCAGACATAGTTAAAAGATACTACGCATGAAAACGACCTGCTAGGTTGACCGGCCTAGGAAAAAATAAGGGCATCCCAGCGAACCAAAAGAGTTCGGGAAAAAATTAGGGATATATAAAATATTGCACACCCGGTAAGTTGAAAACCTGAAAAGGCGGCTTGGGCAAGAAAGGGTATCCCAGTGGACTGAAAACCCGAAAGGGCGGTCCAGACAAAATTTAGGGATTAAAGCGTATGATTGTGTCCTGTTTGATCACTTACGACAAGCTTTATTACCAACATCAAGTTCAAATGATACAGATCAATTAAATCAATTTCTTCTGACAACAAGGGAAGAGATGCTTGAAGACATAGGGGCAATAGCAGAGTTGGAACCCGACAAGATTATTTCCATATAGCTATATGTTTTGTTTCCACTTTGTACTATTTTCATTTCATGACAATTTCCTCTTACTAGGATTTATGTCTCTCTGTATAAAATCGTCTGTTTATGGGCAAATTATCAATAGAAATACGAATTTCAAGTTTCAAACTTTTTGTTTTAACTTTTTCCGTTTTGTTTGCAAAAACGTCCAATGACTAAAATTGAATAAACATATGCATATGAATAAGATTAATTGTTAACAAATATATGCATAAAAACAAGAATAAGCAGTTACTCAAGGCTCTAGGAGTTGGGTTAATGTTCAAATCATCATGTATCCCCATAGAGAGATCCTCAAGGATTATCCCCACATAGTAGTTTTAACAAGATTATCTTCAACAAAGATATATCCCCCGCAAAATGGGATGCACTAACCACACTAACCAGCAAATCACCCCAGCGAATAAAGGAATATGAACTTTTCCCCGGCAATGTCGCCTACCTACGGAGTCTCAATCGTTACAGTTTATGGAAATTATCTTCCTAGCTGAGTTTATTACTCCAGAATTGTAAAATCCCCTACATATTTCTTTTCTCCAGCAGAGCTCATTTCCTCAGCAAGGTTGTTTCCTCAACAAAGTATTTCTCCATCAACGAGGTTTATTTCCCCAACAGGGTTTATTTCCCAAATAGGGTTTATTTCCCCACATATGTTTATTTCCCCAACATATTACTTTCTCCCTAGCTTGAGTCTATTTCTACCACAAATTACCAACAACATTCCCACCTCCAGTAAAGGACAGTCCATGTTGCTATCCCCAAAGAGTTGCTACTGAATCTGAATCTAGATCAGATATCGTTCAACCTTATTCTCTCTAGACGATTCAGTATCCATATCAGAAACTCGGTCAAACAACACCTCGAGAGCTTATCCATCTCTTTTATCCCCAATTAGGGTATATACGAACTAAAATCATCAGTAGAGCAATAAACAACCAATGTTCATGGACTATTCTCCCCAAACAGGAATCAACATTCCTCAGCAGATTTTCCTCGAGCAGAAAGAAAAAATACCTATCAATATCAAAGATACACATACTCTTCATCCTCAACAACAATCAGGGATTTATTTTCCCATACAAAGATAGTGCACGGGTTTAGAAATACACTTCAACAAAATTCACATCCATACGTCATTTACGAACAGCATAGCATGTGCATAATAAACACATATAGCACAATGTCATTTATTTTATGAACATCATTACGCAATACATTTCATACATCATGACATTGCATACATCTAACTCTTTACCTTTTCAGGAAAGATCAATCAATAAACAAACATCAACAACTACCTATATGACCAGACAGTCTTCTCAAAGGCTACATCTGACAAATTCCTACTTAAGAAATTTCTTCAGAGGGTCATTCTCAAAGAGGAATATTTTCTAGTTGAAGTCGAGCGTAGACATCTTCTGGCTCAGATTAAATTAAGCATAGATTTATTCTGATACTTATTCCAATTGAAGTCGGTCGTAGACATCTTCTGGCTCAGATTAAATCGAGTGTAGATTTATTGTGATACTCCTTCGGAAAAGTCGGGCATAGACTCTTTCCAACATATTTTCAAGTTAAAGTCGGGCGTAGACATCTTCTGGCTCAGATTAAATCGAGCGTAGATTTATTCTGACACTCCTTCGGAAAAGTCAGGCGTAGACTCTTTCCAACATATTTTCTAGTTGAAGTTGGGCGTAGACATCTTATGGCTCATATTAAATCGAGCGTAGATTTATTCTGATACTTCGTCCAGTTGAAGACGGGCGTAGATATCTTCTGGATCAGATTAAATCAAGTGTATATTTATTCTGATACTTGTTCCAGTTGAAGTCAGGCGTAGATATCTTCTGGCTCAGATTAAATCGAGCATAGATTTATTTTGATTATCCTTTTGGACCAAGTTAGGCGTAGACTCGCTCCAAATGCATCTTCTAAGGCAAAGTCGGGCGTAGACTTAGTCTAATTTCTATCAACGGTTACTTTGGATGCCATCTATAAGCCCATCTTCGATGACTCTCCATCACCTCTCCAAATGGCATATTTAATCCCATTCCCAGTATAATCCACTAACAGTGTTACTTTGTGCACCGACGAGTGCAAATTTATGAGAACTTAAGTTTTCAATCATCTTCCACCTTCAAGTCACCAATAGAAGACATACAAATCTAAATCTTCAGGTTTAAGAAGATTGAACAT
This sequence comes from Vicia faba, assembly GCA_948472305.1. Taxonomy (NCBI): domain Eukaryota; kingdom Viridiplantae; phylum Streptophyta; class Magnoliopsida; order Fabales; family Fabaceae; genus Vicia; species Vicia faba. Next base: position 557,381,762 of record OX451737.1, on the reverse strand, counting down.
GGGAAACTGTTTTACCCCAAAGTTTTCCCTCCCATTTTTCTTCAAGACATGCTCACAAAGGTCTCAAGTACTCAAGGTTACTCAAGGGTTGACTAGTCAAAGCTCCTCATAAGTAATGGGTCCACAACTAGGGTTACCACTTGCACAAAGAAGAATGGGTTTCAAAGGTTTCAAATGGTTTTCATGTTTCATCATATGTCTTCAAAAATGCTCATGTCAAGTTTCAAGTCTTGTATCACAAGTTTGCTCAGTCAAAAGCTCAAATGATTGAAAATCAACTATATTGGGTAAAAAGTCAACTATGGTCAACAAACAGTCAAACTTTAAGATTTTTGGTCAACATCAACATTTTGAAGTGATAATCATCATTTGATAAAGGGTTGATCATGATTCCTCAAATCATCAAAAGTCCAAAGTTGCCAAATTAGGGTTTCATTAGGAGAAGTCAACTTAACTTTGACCAAGCATAACTTTCATATGCTTCATCAACTTTTCCCCAACAAAAGCCCATTTTGAAGGAAATTAAATTCTCTACAACTTTGTATATGTATGCTCAAATCCAAAAAGTGCTTCATTCGAAAGATATGAGCTAATACATTACATGTCATTTCAAAAGTCAATAAAAAGACACTTTTTGTCAAGGAAACTTGCATCAAGATCAAGTTTCCAAATGCAAGAATGATCAAAAGACAAATTGAAGGGGACATCTTGAGATTTCCCAAAAGTCCCAGATACCCTTCAAAAGATAATAATTGAGAGAGTTATGACCATTGCAAATTGGGAAATTTAGAGGAAATGTATAAAGTGCAAAGTGGGCAAACTTGAAATTTTGAACTAGTGGGCCTAACTTTTGATGTGCAAATATGTTCACGAGGGGTTAGAGGACTTCTAATCCTTTCACATATTTTTTTATGATTTTTATTTCTTTTATTTTAATTTTTATTCATTTAAATGCAAATAAAGTCAAATAAAATATGAGATAGTAGTATGAGGGCTTGTGATTTTGTTTCCATCATCTAGAGGCCCAATACAACACATGCTAGCCTGTTACAAATCATGCCAAAACCTTGTGAGATGTAGAAGGAAAGAAATATCTCAAAAATGGATTTTTTTTAAACATGTTTGATCTTGTTTGATTAAAGCCATCATTGCTTGATTTTATTCCATATTTGGTTTCCTCATTCCTTCCTCTATATAAGTACAAGCATATCATATGTAAAGGACACGAGATACATGCCTCAAAATTGCAAAGATTTTTTTCCAAATTTTTTTAAAAAAACCTCGAGTTTCCAAACACTTTTTATAAGCCTCCTCAGTGCAAAACTACAATACCAATCACCTCCTGGAGCATCAAAGGGAAGGTTTAGATCGTTTGCGAAGATCCCAAACGCATGAAACTGTAAAACATAGCCTTGTCGTTTCCATTTTTTGTAAAAAATCATATTTGTAATCTTGATTTATTTTAAATCGATTTAATGCTTCTAACATGATCTTGAGAGTTTCTTGAACTGGTTTAGATCATTAACAGGGTTCCATGCACGCAGATTTGCTGGAAGACATTTTTTCATCTGATTAGTGTAATTTGGTTTAAAACCCACGATCCAAGGGTTTTTGGCCAAAACTAAGGCTGGGTTCAGACTCAGGAGGGTCAAATTAGGGGGGATAAAGTGTTCTGCATTCCTAAAATTGATCTTTACGTGTTTTTTTTATATTTTGCATGTCACCGGAGAAGACGACCGGAGCTAGGGCTCCGGCGCTTCTCCGACCAATATTGTTTTGTTCATTTTTTGTATTTATTATTTGATTTATATAACCGGATGTAATGGCCTCCCCAAAGGTATAGTAAGCGCAACGAAGGCATTATTATATCAGGGCACGGGTTTGATCCCTGCCCTTATTATATTTTGTTTTTATGTTTTCATGTTCACCGATTCAGTGCATGCAGGTCAGTGCATTCACCATACATCCTCATGCCATGACCTTCTGATCTCTAAGGATCCAGATCCAACGTTGTTGATGGTCTCCCCACGATGCACCCCAAGGAATCACCCTCACTTAATCCAACGCAGGAAATGGGCCTTGTCTCTGAGGGAACAACAATTTTTGTTCTCATACCCCCCAATTTTCTTCTACAACATCCCCATTTACTTTTTTTATATTATTTTGCATTATTTTGTTAATTATTATTTTTATCAAAATAAAAACACAAAAGATATTTTAAATAAATAATTAAATTAATAAAGTTTTATTAAATATTATTAATTATTTTATTAATTTTATTAAATAAAATGATTTAGTTTAGTTAGTTATTTGTTTAATTAATTAGGTTTTCCAAGCTTAAATTAATCAAATTCTTTTTAATTAAGTAAGTAAAATTAATTATATTTTTTTAGAATTAATCACAAACATTTCTGCTTCATAAAAAACAACAAAAAAAATAATATCTTTTCCCGTTTCTCGTTTTACCGCTTCACGCACTTTATTTTCGCATTAGTCTTTTTTCCCAAATTATGAAATTGCTAATGGGTTGTAATAGTTTTAACTAGGATTTACTTTACCTTTTCCCCCATTTTATGGTTTGTAACCCCCATCCCTGAAGCATTATAATAGACTAGGTTTTATCTTCCCGCATTATACTTTCCGTACCCATAATTATGGCTGTATGTATATTTAGCTGTTAGTAATAGGCTTGTATGGAAAGATTAAAACAAAACACTAGAAAACCTAATCAAATATTAAAATAACCGAATCACGACACACTTCGCACACTCGCACGTCTAGGGTAACTCCACTTGTTGTCTCGGATAAAAGCAGTTATGTCCCTCAAACGTGGGACGCTTTAGCAAAGACCCTTGGTTAAAAGATCATAGTCCCTCGATGACCCTTCGATGCTTCCTCCGGTAAACGATCTTAGTCCCTTACGACAATTGTTAAAGCATCCTATGAGTTGCCTTCTATGACTGTACGATGAACCCCTCCCGTCCCTCACATCCAACGATAGCGCTTTTGTTGTACCCCATTTGTTCCCCTAAGATTCCCCTATCATATCATATAAACTCGATCATAACAAGATCACATTAGGGTTGGTTCTTCCTCTTTTTCTATCTCATATCTTTAAGTTTTCTCTTGAGGAATCTCCAAGCACCTTGATTGTGTATTTTGTATTTTGTAGGTACCGAGTCAAAGCATCTGACAAATAAGGTTTTCGGTATTATTTCCCTAAAATCTTTATTTGTAAAAAAGAAAAATAATTTAATTTTTTTTTCACAGTACAATCGATTTCTCTTAGAGTGCAATCGATTTCACAAAGTGCATTTTGTGTAATTTTTGAAAAAAAGAACAGGGTGCAATCGATTCCTCCGACTGTGCAATCGATTGCACAGAGTGAAAATTTGAAAAAAATCAGCAATTTCAAGCTTGTCAATTTTTGACTCCAATTTTTCTTCATTTTTTGAAAGATATATCATTAATTCAAATTCTGGCTCCAAGAATTAATTACCAAGCCTAATTTCATGTCCCAAAAAAAAATCCAAACCACCACTAATCCCAAGCCTAAACTCTATAAATAGAGCCCTCATTTCATTCAAATCTCAAGCTTTTAATAGCCAAATTCATTTTGTCAAAAAATCTCTCAATTCCCTCCATCTACCAAATTCACTAAAAGCTCCATTTTTAAAAAATAGTTAGTAAACTTTGCATTGAAGCTTACTAATCTTTGAGATAAACCTTCATCCAAACACTTTTTCTTCATCAATTCTCTACATCCAAGCTTGGGAAATTGATTCTTGGGGCTGAATTGAAGCAAATTCTTGAAGTTGTTTTGATAATTCTCTAGTCCTACCTTTGGTAAGTTGGATCTTCATCTTTCACAATGTGATCTCTTGTTGATCTTTGGATTTGATTTATTGAGTAATGTTTTGTGATTCCATTGGTGCTAATTTCTCATAATTTGATGGAATTTTCGTGCTCAATTAAATCCATGATCATAAGGTGTTTGATGGAAAGTTAAACAAGAATTTGGCCTTTTGAAATACTGATTTGATGTTTTGCAGAGGGTGCAATCGATTGCTGCCAGAGTGCAATCGATTGACACAACATGAATTTATGTATTTTTTGAAAAAAAACACTGATGTAATCGATTGCTGCCATAGTGCAATCGATTGTAACAGAGCCAAAATTTGTTTTCTTCCTTGTTTTAGGGATGGTTTGATGCATCTCTCTTTTTCTACCCACTCCTTTTGATTGTTGATTTTGGTTGCAATTTTAAATGTCCAATTTCTCTTTAAATTCAATGAACTTTGGGTGTAGATGAAGTTGGATAAATGTTCATTAATTCAAATCTACCAAAGAGTGAATTATTTAATTCATTTTTGGTGCTTTGGTTTAATGATATATTTAGTACCTTAATCCACCAAGATGAGTGATTGAACTTAAAGATGAAAGAAATTTGAGGTAGTGATCCAAATTAGCTTACCATTCCCCTCCCTCTTCATCTTATACGTTTCTTTTTTTTATTTGTGCTACATCTAAGGGATAATGATCTCTATATCATTTATCCAAACATGAAGTACATTGATTGCTATTGACCGGCCTCAAAATAGGTGCGACTTCTACATAAGCCCATTTACGATTGCTTAACATAACGCTAAATTTTGTCCCGGTTTGAGAAGATGATCATTCGTGGCCCAAACTTATGTTTGAAAGCCCAAGTATGTTAATTTGAACCCTTTGATCCAATAACCTTGAGATTCATTGTTATGAGGCTTTGGTTCTACCAATTCTCTAATGGATCTTTATCAATTTTGGTCAACGCATATCACTTAATCATCATTGATCATTAAATGTTGCCTTGAGGATTCTTAAATGGATGATATACTTGACAAAAAGAAAATGCAACTTGTTGTTGAGAGGCTTTGGTTCTACCAATCCTCTAATGAGTTCCAAATGCAAGTTTCAAGATGGCCATCCAACTAACCATAAAGTTCTTACAATTGACTTTATTTTTTGCTTTTATTTTATGCTTTTACTTTATGTACCATTTACTTTAGCATTTATATTTCATGTTATTTTCATCTTTGATCACTTGAGCATTTACTTTTATGTCATTTTTATTTTGCTCACTTGAGCTTTTATTTTCCTTTTGAAGATACTTAATAATCAACATGAACCATAAAAACATTAATGATACTTGGACTATTTGGTTACTATCCTTGGCATTATGGAGTATTGGAGTTCTAGGACTTAGGATTATAGACCTTGATCATATGTTGGATACCTTGTGACCTTAATTGATATTTTGTCTGGAGTTCTTGGGGTTTACCTCAAGACACTAGGTTGCTTGTTTGTTTTGTGTGCAGGTTATTATGATTACATACTTTGTCTGTAATATGGAACTCATTTGTATATAGTCGTTACTCTGCCCAATTTTTGTGAAGACTTAATACATTTGAAGTTTGGTTTTCTAAAGAGATCTAGTATCTTTGATTGCTTGGTTTCAATCCAATAAATTGTAATCTATCTTGACTCATAATTTCAAGTGTTGGCTTCTTGTTGGCTAGAAGTTTCTTCTCCCTAGCTTTTACCTTATGCTTTAGGATAGTCCCTTCATCTCCTCCCATCTTCTTTAATTTCAAAAATCTTCTCCCTCGTTTTGAAAACTATTCTTATTTCTAAACTTGAACCACTTTCATAATAAACTTAGGCTTACGTCCATGCATTTTCAAAACATTTTCATAAATAAACTTTAATCAACTTAATAGTACCATGACATTTTTGTGAGAAGACTAAAAGTCAATCAATCTCATTCAAACAATCTTTGCCACTTTGGCTTTTTGCTTTAAAATTTTCTCAAAAGATTAGACTCTTGTCAATCCTTGTAGTGATGCAAACTACTATACTTCTACAATATATAATGAAGTGAGATATTTTCCACTTGGGTGTTGAGTGAGGCATTGTTGATTTTAAAATCCAAGCCATGTCCTCCACTTTGAGATGATGCAAATACTCCTTTCTCATGATTGTGGGTAGTAAGTATATTTTCCATACGGACAATGACGTCTTATCTCATAAAATCAACCAACACACTTGTGTTTTAAAATTTTTAAAGGTGAACTACGTGTACCCTGATCCTCTATTGCATGAAAGGTGGTACGTAGGCACTAAAGGTTCGTAACTGCGGCGGGTGCAAAAATCACAAAAAGTACTTCTTTTCTCATCTCCACCATCTATTTTTATACAATATTTTATAGACAAAATATACATATTTTACAAAGAGATTCCTATGGAGTACCATAGATGTTTAGGGTGCTAATACGTCCCCTTTGCATAACCAACCCCATTACCTTGAATCCTTCCCCCACTTTTGGGTTATTCGCTCTTTTCCCATCCCTTTGGAAACAATAAAGCGCAGTGGAGATTTTTATTTTTGATCTGTATAAGTCTAGTAAATCCAATGGCTTAGTCTTAAACATTTCTAACACTACAGCTTCCTACTAACTAAAGGTAGGGTAGCACTATCTAAAGGAGGATGAAAAGACAAATACTTTTTGAGTAAGTAGATCGCTCGTAATCGCTTGCTCACAAACTAAAACAATCTTCACACCTAAGACTTTCAAAATAACTACTTTCAAAATGCTTTATAAACACTCTTGAGGACTGATACAAGGGTTATTATAAAGAAAACTGTCTTGCATTGGCATTTTCAAAACATTTTTCACACAACGACACTGTTTCAAAAAACATTTTCAAAACAAACACTTTGTATGCATTCTCAACTAGTACAAGAATCATTATAAAGTTTGCCGAACTTAGGCACTTTTCAAAATATTTTCAAAACACACGAACACACAAAGTATTTTCAAAGGGAGCTAGTGATTAAGAGCTTGTAGATAACTACGGATGAAAAGGGTGTTAACACCTTCCATTTTCATAACCTACCCCCCTTACTCAGAAAAATTATCAAACGTCTTTCCTGTTCTTTTCAACCCTACCTTTATTGGATAAAAGAAAAGTCAGTGGTAACTCTTGCTAACCGCAACATTTGCGATAAAACGCAAAACCAAAAGTCAGTTCGCCCACCGTATTACACTATGTAAGGCTACATAAAATGATTTTCTGAAATAATGGGAATTAAAAATAAAACTAAAGTAAATTGTAAAATATGATAATAAAGAGAGGTTAGAATGTGTATTCCGCGTACCTCAGAGACTTTGTAAATCGTAGGCTTATACTGATGTTAAAAATGTGTTTAGTAGAAAATATAAATTTCAAGACTAAACCTCACACTCTCGTTCTATTGAATAAAAACACATTCCTTAACCATGATATTTTTCTCTTGCTCTCCCATTTTAATTAAGGAATGTGTTTTGAAAATTGAACAAGTCCTAATCGATACTTTAAGCGTTATTCCCCTCTTTAAGATTGATGTCCCATTTTTACTATCTGGTTCGACCCTTACGCTCTCGCAGTGACAGTTCGAACCATAGTTAATTTCTCACTCCCGTGACAAAATCATTTTAAGTAACCTGTCACTCTTGTGACAAAGCTATTTAAATTAAGTTTAAAAACATGAACCAAAACAAAATTTTAAAATTAAATTTTAAGCCAACATTGTTACCGAGTCCCGTTGATACGACAATCATCATATATTGAACTCTAAATGTTTAGACATGCTTATTGCCATAGGAAATAAGATGACAATTGGTTTAAACAAATAAATAATAATAAGAATTCAAATAATATAAAACACGTAGAATGAGAATAAAAGAAACTAGAAGCTTTCAATTAATGTCGGCAAGCTTGTGATCCAAGAGTACACAAAGTAGTATTAAATTCAATAGAGCTTCGCTACAATTCCTGGATACCTAGAAACAAGTAATCTATCCCTATTTATAGTGTTACCGGTTTAACTTACATTCAAAATCATGTCAAACTTCCTGAGGAAAAATAGGGAAGTGGTGAAGAATGGGCCATCATAAGCTTGCATGTTCTGCTGCACTTTGTAGTTCATGGAGACCGCGTAGGGTTCATGGTGACCGCCATGAGCTTCTCTTCATTAATTTATGTGGCAGGAAGCCATGGCGAGTGCCATGCTGCCCATGGCGACCGCCACACATAAGAAACCTCATAATTCTGTAGGTTTGAAGCTCTTTATCTATCTTTCCCGATTTCGATGCATATTACTCGATGGATAACAAAGTATCTGAAACACAAATACAAAGAAATATAAAAACACGATAAAAGAAAGAAATGAGACTAAATAGTATGTGAATCGAGTCAGAAAATATGATTTGTTTTCAAGTTATCAAACTCCCCAACACTTAGACTGTTGATCATTCTCAAGAAATCAACCAACACAATAATGATTAAGACGTGGGTTCGAAACATACACACAACAAAAACTATATTTATACGCGGCTGCTAGGCTATTTCTAGATTGATAGGTACTAAACAAAAAAAATCAAGGATACCTTAATGACACAGGTTTGGAAACACCCATTCTATGAAAACTAATATGAACCATGCTATTATAATAGAACCTATGTTTTTCGTCCCTTTTCACCCACTTTCATTCTAGCACAATCACGTTAAGCCTGTTATCTGTACATACTCATAGTAAGGGAATCACTTAGTGACTATGATCTTTCTTAAGCACGAGGTTCTGGTACTAAGCGGTGCAACTCCTTTTTACCAATTGCGGATTACAGAGGATCGAACCGTAGTCCTCCCTACCAAGTCCAAGACCAATGACCTCTGGACCAACCAAAAATGGGTGTTTATTATTAAATCCATATAGGCGTAAATACAATTAGGCTAAATGACTGGTGTGATCGGTGGATCTGGAACTGACTGTTTAACGCTGGTTCGCGAAATGTCGCGGAAGCAAGAGTCGCCACCGTCTTTTATTTTCTCCAATAGGAAAGGACAAAAGCACAGAAAAATTCCTTAAAGAGATTGCTCTCGGTTCGGGAGGTAGGTTATAGAAAGGGAAGGTATTAGCACCCTTTCTATCCATGGTTATCCATGGGCTCTTAGATACTTGCTCATTTGTGTTTTCAAAAAGGTTTGTTTGCTTTTCAATGTGGGTTTTAAAAAAGTTTCTTTGAAAAATTTCAGTTCGACTCGTACGTCAGAGTGTTTGAAAAAATTGCTTTGAAAGCTTTTGAAAATGTGTTGGTGTGAAAAGTATTTTTGTGTGAAATTAGAGCAAGTATCCTTGAGAACCTACCTACCCTAAGGAATTCGTCTGTGTAAAAGTCCTTTAAAGTAGTGCCATCCCACCATTGAGAGGTAGGTAGCACCACTGTTGGAGGTGTTCGGGTCAATTCGAGTTTGTAGGGACATGGTGATCACCGGAGCAATGGGAAGACACCTTAGAAGCTACCCTCATGCCAGGTTCCCGGATCATGAGGACTTACTAAGACATCCTCTACTCGACGATCACCTTTCGAGGCAAGGCAACAGTGAGGCGTACCCTAGGGGTGGTGTGTGCGATTCGTGTGTCGTTTTCATTTGTATTTGTCTTGTCATGTTTGTCGTGTTCTACGCTTGATTTTAATTAGGCATTCATTCTTGCATGTTTGGTTAACAGTTATAAAGTTGCGGAAATAAATCTAAACTATTACAAATGGCGCGGGTCCACATCGCCAAAATTTCCAGAACCCGATTTAGCGGAAAATAAATAAAGCGGAAAATAAAATGCGAAAAGTAAATTACATGGCTTAGGGACAATTACATAATTATAATGAACGATAAAAATAAATGCGCAAAATTAATAATTAAAACGACGGGCGTTGGACCCTTTTGCAAATAATTAAAATTAATGAGAATTAAAAATTAAATGATTAAATGTTTTTGTTATTTTTTGTGTTTTTTAGATTTAAAAGAAAAAGGGATTAATTCAATTAAATTAAACGGCAAATCCTAATTCTATTATTTTTTAAGTTTATTATGAAAGATTTAAATTAAAACCTAAATTAAACCCTAAATCAATTTATACAATTCTAATTTATGAAAATAAAATAATAAATAAATAATATTGTTATTCTGAAAAAGGAAAATTAAAAAAAGAAAATAAAAGTTATTTAAACCTAAATTCTATTTTTTTGGATTTTTTATTAAAAAGGAATTAAAATTAAAACCTAATTAAACTAACTAATTTATATTCTAATTTATTTATGAAAATAATTATAATAAAATAAATATCATATTTTTTGCATTTTCTGGATTTTTATGATGTTTTTGATTTTGATTAAAAAAAATAAATTAATTAATTAAAGCAATGAAAAATAAATAATACAATAATTAAAGTAATAAAAGAAAAGAAAAGCAAACCAGAGTGGGGTGTTGCCCCAAATAAGGAGGTATAGGCCTGGTAATTCTGGCCCATTAAGCTTAATTTCGCTGACTTTCCTTGATTGTGTGTGATGCTTTGACCAGCCTCCATGGTATGCCTTTGATCTGACCCTTTGATTAAATCTCCAGGACGCGTGGGCGATGAATATTGAGTGTGTATGGTGGTCTTTCATGTTAAGCCTGCATGGAATTAATTATAGAAAAACAATATGGGATTTTGCCAGACCTGAGACTTGAACCCAGGTCTTGAAGGTTATAAGCGCGTCTCCTTGCCAGCTGAACTATGCAATTTCATTTAATAAATAATATAACATAAATAATATAAAGGAAAAATAAAGTTAGTGGACGATCTGGCGCGAATTTTCAAACTAGCCAATCACGTAGTGACAACGAGGTTGTCTTCTTCGTTCATTCTGAAACACAAACGTATGGCCACGGTTTTTATGGCGTTGCAGAAAGGTGCCTACTGAAAAATAGCGATTAGAACCCTGGGCATCATAAATTGTTCGCGAGACATGTGTTTGCTTCGTCTTAACCTGCTCAACTCAACCATGATACTCACAAGTCCTAATTTTTCCTCTATGCAAAATCCCCAATTCAAGCAACCTGTAACCCTAAAAAACGCATATGGTGGATTCGTATATATGACATAAAAAAGCAATTGAAAGTAATGGTTAGCTCAGAAACATCATTATAAACAAGAATCCATGAAAAGAAATGCAAAAGAATGATTAATTTATGCTATGTGATTTCAAAATTTTCAAGGTGCGGTTTGAGTTTGGGGTACCAATTCAGGATGTTTTTGTTGTTGTTAATGGTTGTGAAACGTCCAGGGATGCCTCAGGATGCTAATGTGATGAAGATTGAAGCTTGGAACGACCTCTAAGGCTGATTTCAGTGTTTGAGTTTTATGAGAAATTTTCAATATGCAATGCTTGTTTTGGGCGCAGCTTCCAGTCCCTAGGCATTAGGTTTACCTTCCTGTATATGTAAGGAGGCAATTAGGTTAAGAAAGTTGCACAAAATCTCTTGCCATGATGATTTCAAATTTTTGATTTTGTTAAGAATCTTTTCACATCTTTTCTCATGGTTTTTGTGTCAATTAGGTTCAAATCAATCCAAAACTTGCTTAATTGGGATATGCACGAAATATTGGATCCAAACATGTATGAAAAGATTTGTTTTGGTCAAGTTTTATATTTTCTATTTATTTAAATAACTTAAATGAATTAATATTAATATAAATTCAAATAAATAATTAAAAAATGAGAAAATACTTCCCTTTGGGCCTAATGGTCGTGCATAGGCTTGGCATGAGGAAACTTGGAAGAAAAATGGGCCCATTTGCATTTTTGGATCATTTGAACCATTGTTGACTTTTCAAAATTCCCAAAAATTTCCCAACTTCCACAAGGCATAACTTGGTCAATTTTTAAGCTTTTCACATGTTCTTGGACATTTTGGAAAGGTCTTTGAGTCCTTTAACCAATGCCTTTGGTCCCATGTCATTTTGATATACCAATCTCAAGTTATGGCCTTTGACTTAAAGTCACTTTTTGTTGACTTTTAAAAATGACCTATAATGTTGAAATTGATAACTTTTTGTGAGAGCATTTCTTGGACTTGGAATATGAAGATTAATTGTAGGAAATGTCTTTCTCTTCAAAATGAGCTTTGGATGGAATTTTTCTGATAATCCATGTGAAAGTTATGCCCTGGTCAATTTCAGTTGACTTTTTCAGCTGTCCAAATATAGCAACTTTTGCATCTTTGATGATTTCTGAGCCAAGTTTTGAGAATCATGATCAAGCATTGATCAAATGATGTTTGTGGCTTCAAAATGATATGTTGACCAAAAATTTGAACTTTTGACTGCCAAATGACCATTTTGCCCCTACAGTTGACTGTAGTGCAATCTGGGGTTTTGACTGTGCAATTTTGTGCTGAATGCCTTGAAACTTGATATGAGAATACTTGACCATCTTTGTAAGCCTATGAGACTTGATTGGGCCTTTGAAAAGTTCATTTGCTTGACCAGAACTCAAACCCTAGTTTTGACTGTATAGGAGACAGTTGAACTGCACAACCCTTGGGGAATTTTGTGATCTTGACTTTGACAATTCTTGATGAATATGGGAGGGAAAATTTTGGGGTACAACAGTTGCCCCTGTTCAATCTTCTTAGACCTGAGGATGTAGATTGGCTGACGTGCCTTTCGTAGTCCGAGGGTAAAAGATGATTGGACACTAGAGTGCCCAGAAATTTGCGCTCACATGTGAGCAGTAATGATGGGGGAATGGGCTTATAGATGCCATTTGGAGATTGCTGGATTGGATGATGGGCTTATAGGTGCCATCTGAATGTTGATTGCGGGGGAGATTCCTTAGCTAGAACCTGCATACCTGCAAAAGAGAAAATGAGTACCTGACACGTTGCAGGAGTTGATTTTAGATGCTTGGTATAGATGTGTCCTGACGGGTTACAGGAGCTGAGTCTGGAGCTTCAAACGTTGATGAAAGAACCAGGGATGATTACTGCCTTAGCATGAATGGTAAGAGAACCTTGGATGATTTTAACTTCAACAACGCTCGTTGAGAAAAATCTTGGCGGGAATTACCATCTTTGCAATATCGGGAAGAAAGCCATAAGCTACTATAATCTGAAAGGGAATCACCTCACACGCCGTCGGAGAGGGAATCGTAGGAAAAGGAAATGTCACCTCACACACCGCCGGAGAGAGAAACAAAAGAGACTATTACCTCACGCTCATCGTCGGAGAGGGAAACATCTGAAAAAGGAATTACCACCTCACGCTCATCGTCGGAGAGGGGACCATAAGAGACTATCACCTCACGCTCATCGTCGGAGAGGGAAACATCTGAAAAAGGAATTACCACCTCACGCTCACCGTCGGAGAGGGGACCATAAGGGACTGCTGAGTCTTTATCAGAAAAATCTGTTGGGCATCGATTTAGCTGGACTAGAGGAGGTCTTGAAATATCTTCAACTGGAATAAGTGTCAGAACGTTGCCATATCTGGTTTACATCTGGACTATATCTGGAAGGAGATCTGGAAGCAGTATCAGAACGTCACCATGTCTGGATCATATCTGAAACTATATCTGAAGGATACCTGGAAGCAGCATCAGAACGTCACCATCTCTGGATCATATCTGAAACTATATCTGAAGGATACCTGGAAGCAGTATCAGAACGTCACCACCTCTGGATCATATCTGAAACTATATCTGAAGGATACCTGGAAGCAGTATCAGAACGTCACCAAGTCTGGATCATATCTGAAACTATATCTGAAGGATACCTGGAAGCAGTATCAGAACGTCACCATGTCTGGATCATATCTGAAACTATATATGAAGGATACCTGGAAGCAGTATCAGAACGTCACCAAGTCTGGATCATATCTGAAACTATATCTGAAGGATACCTGGAAGCAGTATCAGAACGTCACCATGTCTGGATCATATCTGAAACTATATCTGAAGGATACCTGGAAGCAGTATCAGAACGTCACCATCTCTGGATCATATCTGAAACTATATCTGAAGGATACCTGGAAGCAGTATCAGAACGTCACCATCTCTGGATCATATCTGAAACTATATCTAGAAGGAATTCTGGAAGCAGCGTCAGAACGTCACCATCTCTGGGTCATATCTGAAACTATATCGAGAAGGAATTCTGGAAGAAGTATCAGAACGTCACCATCTCTGGATCATATCTGAAACTATATCGAGAAGGAAATCTGGAAGCAGTATCAGAACGTCACCATCTCTGGATCATATCTGAAACTATATCTAGAATGAGTTGCGATAGTTGATAGTAGTCATTTTTGTATTGATCTTCTTCCTGAAAAGGCAGAACATAATTGTATGCAAAATCATGATGCATGAACTGTATGTCTTTAAAATCAATGAGATTCGTGTAATATGATGCATATGCATGCTATAATGATGTATGTGACGTTTTATGAATGTATGTTGGTCTAAGAAAATAAATCCTTGACGGGTGCCGGGAATTCGTATCCTGGGCTGATGTTGAAGAATAGTTGCAAGAATCCCAATAGGCGAAGATAACTCCGTTGGGGAATAAACTTGGCGAACGGAAGATTCTGTGGGGAGAAAAAGATATTCTAGCGACCATGCTGGGAAGAAATACTCTGTGGGGAGATGCTTTTGCTGAATTGTTGAGAATGACTTGCTGAGGATATCTCTGCTGTACTGGAAGTGTGATGGACTTCGCTTGGGATAGGAAAGAACTACGTTGACGGCGACCTTTTCTTGGCTTTTGGCTGAGGATAACCCAGTTATATCCTGTTGAGGAAATAACTCTTTAAACCAAGCCGGACGACGCGTTCGTGCTCTGCGAGGATAAGCTTCCAAAATCAACTGGGGGTAAGCTTCTGCTTGGGGGATGGATTCCAACTTTCCTGGGGAAGCTGGATTGGACTCTCCTGGGGGGAGTATTGAACTGTATTGGTTATGTTCTTCAACGGAACCTATCCTGATACCTTGGAGGATAGAACAATCAGATTGCTTAGACCACTCTTTATTGCCCCTGTTTTTATGGGGGAGGCACTTGTGGGGTGCTGATAGTTGTTGATGGACAAACCTTCTTCTGGTAGACAGATGGCAGGACATAGTCGTACGCTTTAATCCCTAACTTTTGCCTGGACCGCCCTTTCGGGTTTTCAGTCCACCGGGATACCCATTTTTGCCCAAGCCGCCTTTTCAGGTTTTCGACTTGCCGGGTGTAAAGATTTTTCGTTTCATCCCTTCATTTTGCCCGAACCCTTTTGGTTCGCCGGGAAGCCCTTTTTTTGCCTAGGTGTGTCAACCTAGCGGGTCTTTGATTATGCGTAGTATTTTTCCGACTATGTCCACGCTCTTAGAATGCAGGTAGGTGCCCCTGGCTGCTTGTGTTGCCGTATTACCAGAAGGTGTCTGATCGTGCAAGATTCGTTGCTGGAGTGCCCCAAGTGACTCAGGCCGAGATTTGCCCCAGGCTTTTTGGCCTTTTGAGAGATTCTCTGGATCTTGACTTAACTGCCCCAGATGATGGACAATAGTCATGCCATGCCCCTTGATTGGAGATACTCTCGTTCATTAGACTTTCATTATGCGAATTTCCCTGCTGTTCAAACAAAAAGTCATATGCAAACAAAGTTATGTTAAAAATGCAAAGCTTATGTCTGTCTTGAAGATTTTGAAATTACATCTTTTCATAAAACAAGTGGATGTTTGTAAAACGTGATGTCAACTCCGTATTTACCGTAGGCCTTCAGGAGTCAGGATACCTTTCGTGACAGTATGCTTTCGAATTAACCCATGCTTCAGCTAGGACTTTTAAGGGTTATAACGTGGCTTGGTTCACGGTTTAAGAAACAAAAGATAAAGGCTCAAATTATTTGTACCCACCCGCTCTTCGTGATGTTCTCCAAACCTATGCTCAGTTGATCGTGCGTTAGACCTTGCTTGAGTCTTTGCTTTGATGTTCCAATAATGGTTCAGATGTTGATGATTTATTCTGAATAGGCAGTCATTTTTGCTTTGGTTGAGGGTTTGTGAGACCTCTTTCTTGATTTTGTTATCCCTTTCTTTTTTTTGCCTGAACTGTTTCCTTTTTTGGAATCACAATCAGCGGGATGTCCCAGTTTCATAAGTCCCCTTTGTAGGTTTAGACTTTTTGGGTTTTTCGTTTATGAATTTTGATGATGACTGCCTGTCTTTATGATTGTTCTGAACCATTACTGTCTTTGTTCGTTTCGTAAAGATCTCTTTGGGTGCCATTCGTTATGCACTTGGATCAACTGAGGAGACTACCCTGCCCCGGGTTATGATTAAGGGTTTCAATTTTCGAAAATAAAACT
Organism: Vicia faba; assembly: GCA_948472305.1. NCBI lineage: Eukaryota > Viridiplantae > Streptophyta > Magnoliopsida > Fabales > Fabaceae > Vicia > Vicia faba. Next base: position 557,365,519 of record OX451737.1, on the reverse strand, counting down.
CCTACTTCTTTGGCTCTGATGGGTTGACGAGGGATTATCATCCTTATAACTCCAGTGTTTAGGGATTGAAACAATGCCTGTACCTCATCAGCGGGGTTTGTTCAAAAGCATACTGTAGATCATGGTATCGTTTTCGTCATCCTCCCTCAAGAGGCTCAGAATTATTTAACCAAGAGTTGATCATCAGAAAATATGAAAAAGATATTTGAACCTAATGAAAATAATTGTATTAATTTCCAAAACAGACATATGCGATGCATTAATAGAATAAAAGAGTTTGCTATAACATTGATTGTTTATATAAGCAAAGAAAAACACAACCCAGAAATTCAAATAAACAAAAGGTCTTCAATGATTGGGTAACGGAGCAGTGATTATGTTTGGAGTCTCTGGTACTTCAAACTGAATCTCTCCAGCGTCGATCATATCTTGAATTTTGTTCTTGAGAGGCCAGCAGTTGTCTGTAGTATGCCCCGGGCTATCTGAATGATATGCGCACCTATCGTTGGGATGATAGTTGGGTGCAGAAGTGTTCGGATTTCGAAGAGGAGCCCTTAAGGTGATCAACCCTGCCTTCAACATTTGTTGCAGTGCTTGATCCAACGACATGTTGAGCTTGGTGTACTGCCGTTTCTCTTTGCGTTGCTGCCCCTGTCCTTGTTGAGCAGGTCCAGGATTGGATATTTGGATTGCCCCTGCCTCATGACGGCTCTTTTTACCGTGCACAGCATTGGATTCTTTCTTTCCATGATGAGGCTTTTTATCAGCAGGTGCAGCCTCTTGAATTTTCCCAGACCGGATGCCAGCTTCTATTCGCTCTCCAGTCAAGATAAGATCTGTGAATCCAGCAGATGAATTCCCAATCAGGTGGTTATAAAATGGACCAGACAAGGTCCCCAAGAACATATCAACAAGTTCCCGATCAGTCAGAGGTGGTTGTACCCTTCCAGCAAGATCCCTCCATTTCTGAGCGTACTCCTTAAAACCTTCGCTTGATCCTAACGACATACCCTGGAGTTGGGTACGCGTAGGGGAAAGGTCGGCATTATATTGATACTGCTTATAGAAAGCAGTAGCCAACTCCTCCCAGTTACGAACTTTGGTCCCATCCAGTTGATAGAACCATTCGAGGTGAGTCCCTGAAAGACTTTCCTGGAAGAAGTGGATCCACAAGTTTTTGTCCACCGTATATGGTTGGATCTTCCGAACATAGGACCTTAGATGCAGCTTGGGACAAGACGCCCCGTCATACTTAGAGAAGGGTGGTACTTTGAACTTCCGAGGGATAACCACACCAGTTGACAAACCCAGATCTCCGAAGTCCAGCCCAGGTACCTGTTGAACCTCCATAGCCTTCAACCTATCCTCCAACTGTTTGTACTTGTCCTCAGCCGGAGGGTACTGTTCGTCATCAAAATCTGTTTCATTGTCAGAGACCTCTGGACTAGGCACCCTTTCCTCTGGATGACTGCTCTTCCCCACAGATGGAGTTGTCCTCTCAGTTTCAATTTGCGGTGTATTCCCAGATCTGCGTCTAGGGCTGAACAGAACGGTCCTCTTCTTCTTCTTGTCCTTCTTCAAGAGCAGAGCTTTCAGATCTTGTTGCCCCTGAGTCAAATTCATGATCAGCTCTTGGAATTGGGCGTTCTGAGCCTGGAGGTCCTTGATAGTCTGCTCGGCTGATGATTCAGGATTCATGGCGATCGGCTGAAATAAATAGCGCGGAAGGGTAAGCAACCTGTCAAGGGATACCTGCAATGCAATGAGATGTATGACATGCATGTAATGTTTTCAAGGACCTCGCGGGGTAAACAAGAACATTTGTTAGCATTTGGATCCGGTAGCTTGATTGAAAGAACTTCATATTTGTTGAGAGTCCTTCATCAAGGGTCAAAGGCTCACCATATCCAGTGGGTCATAGCCCCTGACAACCTCGGCTAGAGGAAAATAAATCCTCTTTGCCCCTGGCTAGACAGTTGGTTCATCATGACCTGCATCACAAGCCCTTGAGATCCTTGAAATGGGTTAGGATGTATGCAATGGCATGCAATGGTATGATGTCATGCTATGCATGAGGTAATGTGAGTAACCCTGTTATGAGTCCCAGTTAAGGACTATAAACAACCCTGCAAGGAATTCAGTATACTTTGTTATGAGTCCCAATTAAGGACTATAAACAACACCTGCAAGAAATTTGGTAAACCCTGTCATGAGTCCTAGTTAAGGACTATAAACAAGACCTGCAAGAAACTTAGTACCCTGTTATGAGTTCCAATTAAGGACTATAAACAAGACCTGCAAGTAGTTAGTACACCCTGTTATAAGTCCCAATTAAGGACTATGAACAAAACCTGCAAGAAACCTAAGTAAAACCTGTCATGAGTCCCAATCAAGGACTATAAACAGAACCTGCAAGTGGTTAGTACACCCTGTTATAAGTCCCAATTAAGGACTATGAACAAAACCTGCAAGACATCAAGGGTCAGATAACAAGCATGCAAGTAGTCAAGTACGAAGGCACACAAGTCACACGAAAGAGCCCTTAGGGTTCAGGCCAGCATGAGGTCTAGGTATTACCCTCTTTCAGTTCGTTGGTTCAACCTGTCCTATCAAAGTAACCGGGTTCTAAGGTTCCCAATATCACGGGGTTGCTTTCATTGTTCATCGTTTCGATTTAGCCACTGAACTGGCGACCGAAATATTCCAGGAAAGCAACCCTCAATTGAGTGTAGTATCGAGTATCAACCAACCTCGGACTGCACCAAAGTCAGTTATCTCACTACCCTAAAGAGGCCAAGATAGTTTAATTAAGGTTCCTAAAGTCTGTTGATGCTTCACGACACCACGCGGAGGCCCCGTACTCTCCTTGACTGAACTCAAGGGTTACCGGTACACACCAAAGTGCCACATCAACGTAGCAGACTGTTTCAACCGTGTCGGTATACCCCGCACAGTTCCCTCACAGCCTTGTTGCTACTTTCTAAGAAAGGTATCTCCCAGATCCGGGTTTAGGATCTATAGAACTCCCAAGCAACCCACAATTTAAAGCACACAAAGCAATACAATTGAAAACATAGTTATAAGCTAGCCCTAAGGTACACCTCACTTTAAGTTTAAGGTGTCCCCAGCAGAGTCGCCAGTTCTGTGATCGGTGGATCTGGAACTGACTGTTTAACGCTGGTTCGCGAAATGTCGCGGAAGCAAGAGTCGCCACCGTCTTTTATTTTCTCCAATAGGAAAGGACAAAAGCACAGAAAAATTCCTTAAAGAGATTGCTCTCGGTTCGGGAGGTAGGTTATAGAAAGGGAAGGTATTAGCACCCTTTCTATCCATGGTTATCCATGGGCTCTTAGATACTTGCTCATTTGTGTTTTCAAAAAGGTTTGTTTGCTTTTCAATGTGGGTTTTAAAAAAGTTTCTTTGAAAAATTTCAGTTCGACTCGTACGTCAGAGTGTTTGAAAAAATTGCTTTGAAAGCTTTTGAAAATGTGTTGGTGTGAAAAGTATTTTTGTGTGAAATTAGAGCAAGTATCCTTGAGAACCTACCTACCCTAAGGAATTCGTCTGTGTAAAAGTCCTTTAAAGTAGTGCCATCCCACCATTGAGAGGTAGGTAGCACCACTGTTGGAGGTGTTCGGGTCAATTCGAGTTTGTAGGGACATGGTGATCACCGGAGCAATGGGAAGACACCTTAGAAGCTACCCTCATGCCAGGTTCCCGGATCATGAGGACTTACTAAGACATCCTCTACTCGACGATCACCTTTCGAGGCAAGGCAACAGTGAGGCGTACCCTAGGGGTGGTGTGTGCGATTCGTGTGTCGTTTTCATTTGTATTTGTCTTGTCATGTTTGTCGTGTTCTACGCTTGATTTTAATTAGGCATTCATTCTTGCATGTTTGGTTAACAGTTATAAAGTTGCGGAAATAAATCTAAACTATTACAAATGGCGCGGGTCCACATCGCCAAAATTTCCAGAACCCGATTTAGCGGAAAATAAATAAAGCGGAAAATAAAATGCGAAAAGTAAATTACATGGCTTAGGGACAATTACATAATTATAATGAACGATAAAAATAAATGCGCAAAATTAATAATTAAAACGACGGGCGTTGGACCCTTTTGCAAATAATTAAAATTAATGAGAATTAAAAATTAAATGATTAAATGTTTTTGTTATTTTTTGTGTTTTTTAGATTTAAAAGAAAAAGGGATTAATTCAATTAAATTAAACGGCAAATCCTAATTCTATTATTTTTTAAGTTTATTATGAAAGATTTAAATTAAAACCTAAATTAAACCCTAAATCAATTTATACAATTCTAATTTATGAAAATAAAATAATAAATAAATAATATTGTTATTCTGAAAAAGGAAAATTAAAAAAAGAAAATAAAAGTTATTTAAACCTAAATTCTATTTTTTTGGATTTTTTATTAAAAAGGAATTAAAATTAAAACCTAATTAAACTAACTAATTTATATTCTAATTTATTTATGAAAATAATTATAATAAAATAAATATCATATTTTTTGCATTTTCTGGATTTTTATGATGTTTTTGATTTTGATTAAAAAAATAAATTAATTAATTAAAGCAATGAAAAATAAATAATACAATAATTAAAGTAATAAAAGAAAAGAAAAGCAAACCAGAGTGGGGTGTTGCCCCAAATAAGGAGGTATAGGCCTGGTAATTCTGGCCCATTAAGCTTAATTTCGCTGACTTTCCTTGATTGTGTGTGATGCTTTGACCAGCCTCCATGGTATGCCTTTGATCTGACCCTTTGATTAAATCTCCAGGACGCGTGGGCGATGAATATTGAGTGTGTATGGTGGTCTTTCATGTTAAGCCTGCATGGAATTAATTATAGAAAAACAATATGGGATTTTGCCAGACCTGGGACTTGAACCCAGGTCTTGAAGGTTATAAGCGCGTCTCCTTGCCAGCTGAACTATGCAATTTCATTTAATAAATAATATAACATAAATAATATAAAGGAAAAATAAAGTTAGTGGACGATCTGGCGCGAATTTTCAAACTAGCCAATCACGTAGTGACAACGAGGTTGTCTTCTTCGTTCATTCTGAAACACAAACGTATGGCCACGGTTTTTATGGCGTTGCAGAAAGGTGCCTACTGAAAAATAGCGATTAGAACCCTGGGCATCATAAATTGTTCGCGAGACATGTGTTTGCTTCGTCTTAACCTGCTCAACTCAACCATGATACTCACAAGTCCTAATTTTTCCTCTATGCAAAATCCCCAATTCAAGCAACCTGTAACCCTAAAAAACGCATATGGTGGATTCGTATATATGACATAAAAAAGCAATTGAAAGTAATGGTTAGCTCAGAAACATCATTATAAACAAGAATCCATGAAAAGAAATGCAAAAGAATGATTAATTTATGCTATGTGATTTCAAAATTTTCAAGGTGCGGTTTGAGTTTGGGGTACCAATTCAGGATGTTTTTGTTGTTGTTAATGGTTGTGAAACGTCCAGGGATGCCTCAGGATGCTAATGTGATGAAGATTGAAGCTTGGAACGACCTCTAAGGCTGATTTCAGTGTTTGAGTTTTATGAGAAATTTTCAATATGCAATGCTTGTTTTGGGCGCAGCTTCCAGTCCCTAGGCATTAGGTTTACCTTCCTGTATATGTAAGGAGGCAATTAGGTTAAGAAAGTTGCACAAAATCTCTTGCCATGATGATTTCAAATTTTTGATTTTGTTAAGAATCTTTTCACATCTTTTCTCATGGTTTTTGTGTCAATTAGGTTCAAATCAATCCAAAACTTGCTTAATTGGGATATGCACGAAATATTGGATCCAAACATGTATGAAAAGATTTGTTTTGGTCAAGTTTTATATTTTCTATTTATTTAAATAACTTAAATGAATTAATATTAATATAAATTCAAATAAATAATTAAAAAATGAGAAAATACTTCCCTTTGGGCCTAATGGTCGTGCATAGGCTTGGCATGAGGAAACTTGGAAGAAAAATGGGCCCATTTGCATTTTTGGATCATTTGAACCATTGTTGACTTTTCAAAATTCCCAAAAATTTCCCAACTTCCACAAGGCATAACTTGGTCAATTTTTAAGCTTTTCACATGTTCTTGGACATTTTGGAAAGGTCTTTGAGTCCTTTAACCAATGCCTTTGGTCCCATGTCATTTTGATTTACCAATCTCAAGTTATGGCCTTTGACTTAAAGTCACTTTTTGTTGACTTTTAAAAATGACCTATAATGTTGAAATTGATAACTTTTTGTGAGAGCATTTCTTGGACTTGGAATATGAAGATGAATTGTAGGAAATGTCTTTCTCTTCAAAATGAGCTTTGGATGGAATTTTTCTGATAATCCATGTGAAAGTTATGCCCTGGTCAATTTCAGTTGACTTTTTCAGCTGTCCAAATATAGCAACTTTTGCATCTTTGATGATTTCTGAGCCAAGTTTTGAGAATCATGATCAAGCATTGATCAAATGATGTTTGTGGCTTCAAAATGATATGTTGACCAAAAATTTGAACTTTTGACTGCCAAATGACCATTTTGCCCCTACAGTTGACTGTAGTGCAATCTGGGGTTTTGACTGTGCAATTTTGTGCTGAATGCCTTGAAACTTGATATGAGAATACTTGACCATCTTTGTAAGCCTATGAGACTTGATTGGGCCTTTGAAAAGTTCATTTGCTTGACCAGAACTCAAACCCTAGTTTTGACTGTATAGGAGACAGTTGAACTGCACAACCCTTGGGGAATTTTGTGATCTTGACTTTGACAATTCTTGATGAATATGGGAGGGAAAATTTTGGGGTACAACAGTTGCCCCTGTTCAATCTTCTTAGACCTGAGGATGTAGATTGGCTGACGTGCCTTTCGTAGTCCGAGGGTAAAAGATGATTGGACACTAGAGTGCCCAGAAATTTGCGCTCACATGTGAGCAGTAATGATGGGGGAATGGGCTTATAGATGCCATTTGGAGATTGCTGGATTGGATGATGGGCTTATAGGTGCCATCTGAATGTTGATTGCGGGGGAGATTCCTTAGCTAGAACCTGCATACCTGCAAAAGAGAAAATGAGTACCTGACACGTTGCAGGAGTTGATTTTAGATGCTTGGTATAGATGTGTCCTGACGGGTTACAGGAGCTGAGTCTGGAGCTTCAAACGTTGATGAAAGAACCAGGGATGATTACTGCCTTAGCATGAATGGTAAGAGAACCTTGGATGATTTTAACTTCAACAACGCTCGTTGAGAAAAATCTTGGCGGGAATTACCATCTTTGCAATATCGGGAAGAAAGCCATAAGCTACTATAATCTGAAAGGGAATCACCTCACACGCCGTCGGAGAGGGAATCGTAGGAAAAGGAAATGTCACCTCACACACCGCCGGAGAGAGAAACAAAAGAGACTATTACCTCACGCTCATCGTCGGAGAGGGAAACATCTGAAAAAGGAATTACCACCTCACGCTCATCGTCGGAGAGGGGACCATAAGAGACTATCACCTCACGCTCATCGTCGGAGAGGGAAACATCTGAAAAAGGAATTACCACCTCACGCTCACCGTCGGAGAGGGGACCATAAGGGACTGCTGAGTCTTTATCAGAAAAATCTGTTGGGCATCGATTTAGCTGGACTAGAGGAGGTCTTGAAATATCTTCAACTGGAATAAGTGTCAGAACGTTGCCATATCTGGTTTACATCTGGACTATATCTGGAAGGAGATCTGGAAGCAGTATCAGAACGTCACCATGTCTGGATCATATCTGAAACTATATCTGAAGGATACCTGGAAGCAGCATCAGAACGTCACCATCTCTGGATCATATCTGAAACTATATCTGAAGGATACCTGGAAGCAGTATCAGAACGTCACCACCTCTGGATCATATCTGAAACTATATCTGAAGGATACCTGGAAGCAGTATCAGAACGTCACCAAGTCTGGATCATATCTGAAACTATATCTGAAGGATACCTGGAAGCAGTATCAGAACGTCACCATGTCTGGATCATATCTGAAACTATATCTGAAGGATACCTGGAAGCAGTATCAGAACGTCACCAAGTCTGGATCATATCTGAAACTATATCTGAAGGATACCTGGAAGCAGTATCAGAACGTCACCATGTCTGGATCATATCTGAAACTATATCTGAAGGATACCTGGAAGCAGTATCAGAACGTCACCATCTCTGGATCATATCTGAAACTATATCTGAAGGATACCTGGAAGCAGTATCAGAACGTCACCATCTCTGGATCATATCTGAAACTATATCTAGAAGGAATTCTGGAAGCAGCGTCAGAACGTCACCATCTCTGGGTCATATCTGAAACTATATCGAGAAGGAATTCTGGAAGAAGTATCAGAACGTCACCATCTCTGGATCATATCTGAAACTATATCGAGAAGGAAATCTGGAAGCAGTATCAGAACGTCACCATCTCTGGATCATATCTGAAACTATATCTAGAATGAGTTGCGATAGTTGATAGTAGTCATTTTTGTATTGATCTTCTTCCTGAAAAGGCAGAACATAATTGTATGCAAAATCATGATGCATGAACTATATGTCTTTAAAATCAATGAGATTCGTGTAATATGATGCATATGCATGCTATAATGATGTATGTGACGTTTTATGAATGTATGTTGGTCTAAGAAAATAAATCCTTGACGGGTGCCGGGAATTCGTATCCTGGGCTGATGTTGAAGAATAGTTGCAAGAATCCCAATAGGCGAAGATAACTCCGTTGGGGAATAAACTTGGCGAACGGAAGATTCTGTGGGGAGAAAAAGATATTCTAGCGACCATGCTGGGAAGAAATACTCTGTGGGGAGATGCTTTTGCTGAATTGTTGAGAATGACTTGCTGAGGATATCTCTGCTGTACTGGAAGTGTGATGGACTTCGCTTGGGATAGGAAAGAACTACGTTGACGGCGACCTTTTCTTGGCTTTTGGCTGAGGATAACCCAGTTATATCCTGTTGAGGAAATAACTCTTTAAACCAAGCCGGACGACGCGTTCGTGCTCTGCGAGGATAAGCTTCCAAAATCAACTGGGGGTAAGCTTCTGCTTGGGGGATGGATTCCAACTTTCCTGGGGAAGCTGGATTGGACTCTCCTGGGGGGAGTATTGAACTGTATTGGTTATGTTCTTCAACGGAACCTATCCTGATACCTTGGAGGATAGAACAATCAGATTGCTTAGACCACTCTTTATTGCCCCTGTTTTTATGGGGGAGGCACTTGTGGGGTGCTGATAGTTGTTGATGGACAAACCTTCTTCTGGTAGACAGATGGCAGGACATAGTCGTACGCTTTAATCCCTAACTTTTGCCTGGACCGCCCTTTCGGGTTTTCAGTCCACCGGGATACCCATTTTTGCCCAAGCCGCCTTTTCAGGTTTTCTACTTGCCGGGTGTAAAGATTTTTCGTTTCATCCCTTCATTTTGCCCGAACCCTTTTGGTTCGCCGGGAAGCCCTTTTTTTGCCTAGGTGTGTCAACCTAGCGGGTCTTTGATTATGCGTAGTATTTTTCCGACTATGTCCACGCTCTTAGAATGCAGGTAGGTGCCCCTGGCTGCTTGTGTTGCCGTATTACCAGAAGGTGTCTGATCGTGCAAGATTCGTTGCTGGAGTGCCCCAAGTGACTCAGGCCGAGATTTGCCCCAGGCTTTTTGGCCTTTTGAGAGATTCTCTGGATCTTGACTTAACTGCCCCAGATGATGGACAATAGTCATGCCATGCCCCTTGATTGGAGATACTCTCGTTCATTAGACTTTCATTATGCGAATTTCCCTGCTGTTCAAACAAAAAGTCATATGCAAACAAAGTTATGTTAAAAATGCAAAGCTTATGTCTGTCTTGAAGATTTTGAAATTACATCTTTTCATAAAACAAGTGGATGTTTGTAAAACGTGATGTCAACTCCGTATTTACCGTAGGCCTTCAGGAGTCAGGATACCTTTCGTGACAGTATGCTTTCGAATTAACCCATGCTTCAGCTAGGACTTTTAAGGGTTATAACGTGGCTTGGTTCACGGTTTAAGAAACAAAAGATAAAGGCTCAAATTATTTGTACCCACCCGCTCTTCGTGATGTTCTCCAAACCTATGCTCAGTTGATCGTGCGTTAGACCTTGCTTGAGTCTTTGCTTTGATGTTCCAATAATGGTTCAGATGTTGATGATTTATTCTGAATAGGCAGTCATTTTTGCTTTGGTTGAGGGTTTGTGAGACCTCTTTCTTGATTTTGTTATCCCTTTCTTTTTTTTGCCTGAACTGTTTCCTTTTTTGGAATCACAATCAGCGGGATGTCCCAGTTTCATAAGTCCCCTTTGTAGGTTTAGACTTTTTGGGTTTTTCGTTTATGAATTTTGATGATGACTGCCTGTCTTTATGATTGTTCTGAACCATTACTGTCTTTGTTCGTTTCGTAAAGATCTCTTTGGGTGCCATTCGTTATGCACTTGGATCAACTGAGGAGACTACCCTGCCCCGGGTTATGATTAAGGGTTTCAATTTTCGAAAATAAAACTCCTACTTCTTTGGCTCTGATGGGTTGACGAGGGATTATCATCCTTATAACTCCAGTGTTTAGGGATTGAAACAATGCCTGTACCTCATCAGCGGGGTTTGTTCAAAAGCATACTGTAGATCATGGTATCGTTTTCGTCATCCTCCCTCAAGAGGCTCAGAATTATTTAACCAAGAGTTGATCATCAGAAAATATGAAAAAGATATTTGAACCTAATGAAAATAATTGTATTAATTTCCAAAACAGACATATGCGATGCATTAATAGAATAAAAGAGTTTGCTATAACATTGATTGTTTATATAAGCAAAGAAAAACACAACCCAGAAATTCAAATAAACAAAAGGTCTTCAATGATTGGGTAACGGAGCAGTGATTATGTTTGGAGTCTCTGGTACTTCAAACTGAATCTCTCCAGCGTCGATCATATCTTGAATTTTGTTCTTGAGAGGCCAGCAGTTGTCTGTAGTATGCCCCGGGCTATCTGAATGATATGCGCACCTATCGTTGGGATGATAGTTGGGTGCAGAAGTGTTCGGATTTCGAAGAGGAGCCCTTAAGGTGATCAACCCTGCCTTCAACATTTGTTGCAGTGCTTGATCCAACGACATGTTGAGCTTGGTGTACTGCCGTTTCTCTTTGCGTTGCTGCCCCTGTCCTTGTTGAGCAGGTCCAGGATTGGATATTTGGATTGCCCCTGCCTCATGACGGCTCTTTTTACCGTGCACAGCATTGGATTCTTTCTTTCCATGATGAGGCTTTTTATCAGCAGGTGCAGCCTCTTGAATTTTCCCAGACCGGATGCCAGCTTCTATTCGCTCTCCAGTCAAGATAAGATCTGTGAATCCAGCAGATGAATTCCCAATCAGGTGGTTATAAAATGGACCAGACAAGGTCCCCAAGAACATATCAACAAGTTCCCGATCAGTCAGAGGTGGTTGTACCCTTCCAGCAAGATCCCTCCATTTCTGAGCGTACTCCTTAAAACCTTCGCTTGATCCTAACGACATACCCTGGAGTTGGGTACGCGTAGGGGAAAGGTCGGCATTATATTGATACTGCTTATAGAAAGCAGTAGCCAACTCCTCCCAGTTACGAACTTTGGTCCCATCCAGTTGATAGAACCATTCGAGGTGAGTCCCTGAAAGACTTTCCTGGAAGAAGTGGATCCACAAGTTTTTGTCCACCGTATATGGTTGGATCTTCCGAACATAGGACCTTAGATGCAGCTTGGGACAAGACGCCCCGTCATACTTAGAGAAGGGTGGTACTTTGAACTTCCGAGGGATAACCACACCAGTTGACAAACCCAGATCTCCGAAGTCCAGCCCAGGTACCTGTTGAACCTCCATAGCCTTCAACCTATCCTCCAACTGTTTGTACTTGTCCTCAGCCGGAGGGTACTGTTCGTCATCAAAATCTGTTTCATTGTCAGAGACCTCTGGACTAGGCACCCTTTCCTCTGGATGACTGCTCTTCCCCACAGATGGAGTTGTCCTCTCAGTTTCAATTTGCGGTGTATTCCCAGATCTGCGTCTAGGGCTGAACAGAACGGTCCTCTTCTTCTTCTTGTCCTTCTTCAAGAGCAGAGCTTTCAGATCTTGTTGCCCCTGAGTCAAATTCATGATCAGCTCTTGGAATTGGGCGTTCTGAGCCTGGAGGTCCTTGATAGTCTGCTCGGCTGATGATTCAGGATTCATGGCGATCGGCTGAAATAAATAGCGCGGAAGGGTAAGCAACCTGTCAAGGGATACCTGCAATGCAATGAGATGTATGACATGCATGTAATGTTTTCAAGGACCTCGCGGGGTAAACAAGAACATTTGTTAGCATTTGGATCCGGTAGCTTGATTGAAAGAACTTCATATTTGTTGAGAGTCCTTCATCAAGGGTCAAAGGCTCACCATATCCAGTGGGTCATAGCCCCTGACAACCTCGGCTAGAGGAAAATAAATCCTCTTTGCCCCTGGCTAGACAGTTGGTTCATCATGACCTGCATCACAAGCCCTTGAGATCCTAGGGGTGGTGTGTGCGATTCGTGTGTCGTTTTCATTTGTATTTGTCTTGTCATGTTTGTCGTGTTCTACGCTTGATTTTAATTAGGCATTCATTCTTGCATGTTTGGTTAACAGTTATAAAGTTGCGGAAATAAATCTAAACTATTACAAATGGCGCGGGTCCACATCGCCAAAATTTCCAGAACCCGATTTAGCGGAAAATAAATAAAGCGGAAAATAAAATGCGAAAAGTAAATTACATGGCTTAGGGACAATTACATAATTATAATGAACGATAAAAATAAATGCGCAAAATTAATAATTAAAACGACGGGCGTTGGACCCTTTTGCAAATAATTAAAATTAATGAGAATTAAAAATTAAATGATTAAATGTTTTTGTTATTTTTTGTGTTTTTTAGATTTAAAAGAAAAAGGGATTAATTCAATTAAATTAAACGGCAAATCCTAATTCTATTATTTTTTAAGTTTATTATGAAAGATTTAAATTAAAACCTAAATTAAACCCTAAATCAATTTATACAATTCTAATTTATGAAAATAAAATAATAAATAAATAATATTGTTATTCTGAAAAAGGAAAATTAAAAAAAGAAAATAAAAGTTATTTAAACCTAAATTCTATTTTTTTGGATTTTTTATTAAAAAGGAATTAAAATTAAAACCTAATTAAACTAACTAATTTATATTCTAATTTATTTATGAAAATAATTATAATAAAATAAATATCATATTTTTTGCATTTTCTGGATTTTTATGATGTTTTTGATTTTGATTAAAAAAAATAAATTAATTAATTAAAGCAATGAAAAATAAATAATACAATAATTAAAGTAATAAAAGAAAAGAAAAGCAAACCAGAGTGGGGTGTTGCCCCAAATAAGGAGGTATAGGCCTGGTAATTCTGGCCCATTAAGCTTAATTTCGCTGACTTTCCTTGATTGTGTGTGATGCTTTGACCAGCCTCCATGGTATGCCTTTGATCTGACCCTTTGATTAAATCTCCAGGACGCGTGGGCGATGAATATTGAGTGTGTATGGTGGTCTTTCATGTTAAGCCTGCATGGAATTAATTATAGAAAAACAATATGGGATTTTGCCAGACCTGGGACTTGAACCCAGGTCTTGAAGGTTATAAGCGCGTCTCCTTGCCAGCTGAACTATGCAATTTCATTTAATAAATAATATAACATAAATAATATAAAGGAAAAATAAAGTTAGTGGACGATCTGGCGCGAATTTTCAAACTAGCCAATCACGTAGTGACAACGAGGTTGTCTTCTTCGTTCATTCTGAAACACAAACGTATGGCCACGGTTTTTATGGCGTTGCAGAAAGGTGCCTACTGAAAAATAGCGATTAGAACCCTGGGCATCATAAATTGTTCGCGAGACATGTGTTTGCTTCGTCTTAACCTGCTCAACTCAACCATGATACTCACAAGTCCTAATTTTTCCTCTATGCAAAATCCCCAATTCAAGCAACCTGTAACCCTAAAAAACGCATATGGTGGATTCGTATATATGACATAAAAAAGCAATTGAAAGTAATGGTTAGCTCAGAAACATCATTATAAACAAGAATCCATGAAAAGAAATGCAAAAGAATGATTAATTTATGCTATGTGATTTCAAAATTTTCAAGGTGCGGTTTGAGTTTGGGGTACCAATTCAGGATGTTTTTGTTGTTGTTAATGGTTGTGAAACGTCCAGGGATGCCTCAGGATGCTAATGTGATGAAGATTGAAGCTTGGAACGACCTCTAAGGCTGATTTCAGTGTTTGAGTTTTATGAGAAATTTTCAATATGCAATGCTTGTTTTGGGCGCAGCTTCCAGTCCCTAGGCATTAGGTTTACCTTCCTGTATATGTAAGGAGGCAATTAGGTTAAGAAAGTTGCACAAAATCTCTTGCCATGATGATTTCAAATTTTTGATTTTGTTAAGAATCTTTTCACATCTTTTCTCATGGTTTTTGTGTCAATTAGGTTCAAATCAATCCAAAACTTGCTTAATTGGGATATGCACGAAATATTGGATCCAAACATGTATGAAAAGATTTGTTTTGGTCAAGTTTTATATTTTCTATTTATTTAAATAACTTAAATGAATTAATATTAATATAAATTCAAATAAATAATTAAAAAATGAGAAAATACTTCCCTTTGGGCCTAATGGTCGTGCATAGGCTTGGCATGAGGAAACTTGGAAGAAAAATGGGCCCATTTGCATTTTTGGATCATTTGAACCATTGTTGACTTTTCAAAATTCCCAAAAATTTCCCAACTTCCACAAGGCATAACTTGGTCAATTTTTAAGCTTTTCACATGTTCTTGGACATTTTGGAAAGGTCTTTGAGTCCTTTAACCAATGCCTTTGGTCCCATGTCATTTTGATTTACCAATCTCAAGTTATGGCCTTTGACTTAAAGTCACTTTTTGTTGACTTTTAAAAATGACCTATAATGTTGAAATTGATAACTTTTTGTGAGAGCATTTCTTGGACTTGGAATATGAAGATGAATTGTAGGAAATGTCTTTCTCTTCAAAATGAGCTTTGGATGGAATTTTTATGATAATCCATGTGAAAGTTATGCCCTGGTCAATTTCAGTTGACTTTTTCAGCTGTCCAAATATAGCAACTTTTGCATCTTTGATGATTTCTGAGCCAAGTTTTGAGAATCATGATCAAGCATTGATCAAATGATGTTTGTGGCTTCAAAATGATATGTTGACCAAAAATTTGAACTTTTGACTGCCAAATGACCATTTTGCCCCTACAGTTGACTGTAGTGCAATCTGGGGTTTTGACTGTGCAATTTTGTGCTGAATGCCTTGAAACTTGATATGAGAATACTTGACCATCTTTGTAAGCCTATGAGACTTGATTGGGCCTTTGAAAAGTTCATTTGCTTGACCAGAACTCAAACCCTAGTTTTGACTGTATAGGAGACAGTTGAACTGCACAACCCTTGGGGAATTTTGTGATCTTGACTTTGACAATTCTTGATGAATATGGGAGGGCAAATTTTGGGGTACAACAACTGGGTTCTAAGTCACCTAACTTTGAAGGCTATTTTTTTCAAGTTAATCATGTATTCATTAAAAACAGGATCATTCACATATGTTTGTCGCCTCCCCTATGTAGAGTGCGCTTAGGATGTTGCTGACTGCTAATATAAACTACTTTGGGTTACTTAAAAACTCAAACTCAAAGTCTCGACATAATAGATACTCAAATTGATTATTTCATATTTAAGGGTTTAAGGTGTCAAGACGGTACCAATTTTATTGAATCTTTCCAAAGTCTCTCTAACATAGCCTAAAGTGTAAAATAACCTATATACTCTTAGAGTTTTGTGGCATGAATCAAACAAATTTATTTCGTTAGGGGTAAATTTATGGAAGGATTTTTAACAACTGAAAGTAACAGGTATAAATGACCCTATAACACATGTTATTATTGAACAAAAACTAAAAACATAAATCCTAAAAACATGAAAAATACAAATGAAAATAAAACTAAGAAAATGATAAATCTACCTAGAAAGCAATAAACAAAAGCAACAAAGCTTCCTCCCCCACACTTAAACTGAGCATTGTCCCCACAATGATAAAAGGTGGAAAAGGAAGGTAGAACCTGGATTGTCAGCTTCTGGTGGCCTCAACCACATGCTCGTCAACACCCACCATTACTGGTCTGGTGAGGTTGCATACCCACATCCTGGATATATTCTTGCAAACCTTCCACACGTACTCTCATTTATCCCATTGTAGAAATCAAGTTTGACAGGTATGTTTGTTACTGCCAACATAATCATGTTGGTCTTGCTGAATGTGTTGAATGTGTCTCACCATATCAAGTTGTTGAGCTTACATGTCTTGAATCCTCGGGTCGCATTGGGAATTCAATGTGATACGTCGTCTTAACTCAATAAGGATTTTGTTAAGAATGGAATTTGTGTGATCATTCCTTCTTCGGGGATGATGTTAGGAGGACGTACCTGCGAAAGTGTTAGAAATACCATGAGTGGTGTGTAGGTGTATATCAGTTTATGGAGAAACGTGCTCCATATAATCTAACTCATCAGTGTCATTCCCATCATTAAACTGAGCGTTCATGTTAAGACCAGGTTATGGGGCATTCAAATAAAAAAACCAATTCTTCTTGTTTCGCACATCAATTCTCTCTGGGAAAGGAAGGATAACACATCTAACCATATTTCTTTTAATTTTCAGAGAATACCTACCGTCTGGCCTATTTGTTATCAAGCGCATACTATGGCAAGCATCCTTATCCATAAAAGTAGTGACCAATGGAACTAGTTGGGCTAACCTATCATTAAGACCAAGCGTGAGGGCTATAAATATGATTAGCCCTCTTATGCAAATGGGGCCATGGCTCCTAGGAGAGACAACTTGCGTATGAGCAAGCATGAAAGGTGAGAGGTTGACTTCTACGTGAGTTAGTGGGCAGTGCAAAAAGTAAAGTTCTCTAGAGTTAACTTTCGCGTTATTTTCTCATCCAAAAAGTGTGGGAGCTAGAATGTGGTGCAAATACCTAATCGTTGGGTTACGAATGGAGGTGGATGTGAGACCTTCCCAATCGCGAGTGGTCTCACCAGTTAATTTGTGCGAAAAGTTGAAGGCCTCGAGGGACCATTTTCTTTCAAGGGTTTCTTTGCAAGCCCAACCTTCCCCATGAGGGAAATGCAGCAAATCAACAATTTGATTTATGTTCAATTCATAGCTAACATCAAACATCTTAATCCTAACAGTTCTTGAAATGCATCACCCATCGAATGGAGTGGCGTATTAAAATGAACTTAGGAACTCGTAAGTAAGCCTAACATACCTAGGGCTGGTCATAACACATAATTCAGTCATCCCTAAGTTTCCTAACATCCACTTAACGCTATTATACAATCCTAATTCGCGCAAAGCGGTTTCATTGGAATACCTTGTTGGTGTGATTTACAGTTGAATATCTTGGTATACCGTGTCCTCTGGTTTTCTCTATTAATTCACCCCGTGAAAATAATACCCATGGTATCAAGCTTTCTCCTAGGTCTCACGGCTCAGAGGCATTTTGGGTATTGAAAATATGATGGTTTCTTGTGGTAGAGAATGAAGTGAGATGAAGGTAGAGAGATGAGAGAATAATGGTTTTAATGGGGGTTATAATAAGGAATGAATGAAATAGAAGGGAGTTAGAAGGTTATTGAGATAGTGGGATACAAAAGGGTGAGTGGATAGAGGTTTTAGAATAGTGGGGAAGTGGGAAGTTCGTGGGGAGAGAAGTTTAAAACAAGTTATGTCTTCTGGAAACAATTATGGGTGCGGTATAGCTGGTGGCGAACGCCATCTCTATTAAGTACACAAATTTCAGATATTGATTCTATGGTGGATGCCATAGCTCTAATGGTGAACCCCATGGGTATAAAAATTGCAGTTTCTGAATTGAAGTTCTTCTGACGAGGCAAGGCTATTTAAATATTCTAATGTTTATTCTAATGCATTATAACTTGTAAAAAAGTTCATAAATCATTCATTTGGGCTTGATCAAATCATTTGTATAATGAGAAATAAAGGTAAGCATAAAGAGAGTATAAAAATAAATAATTGAAAGAATGAAAAGTAAAAAATTGCATTACTGAAATGGTAAATCATGGGTTGCCTCCCACGCAGCGCTAGTTTTACGTCGGTTGCTCAACAAAACTACTAGAAAGTAATAAATTCCTAATTAGAACTAGAAAACAAGGAAATCCAAACTAGAAAGCAAAAGAAATCCATTATTTAGTAAAACAGGAACAATGTTGTATCCTCCCCCACAATTATACATTTTAGTGTCCACATTGTTCAAATGTTAGGATTGGAAAACTATAGTATTCAGTCGAGATTAGACACTAAGGAGCCTATTATTAGGCTCAAAGGGTTTATGAATGGAGTAAATATACTGAAAAATATGATCGAATTGCTCATTTGCTACATCCATAAAGTCCTGGAAGTCCATGCGCAAGGTCGTAAACTCTCCTCTAGGGTTAGCAACTTCAG
This sequence comes from Vicia faba, assembly GCA_948472305.1. Classification (NCBI taxonomy): domain Eukaryota; kingdom Viridiplantae; phylum Streptophyta; class Magnoliopsida; order Fabales; family Fabaceae; genus Vicia; species Vicia faba. The sequence continues at coordinate 557,346,892 of OX451737.1, read as the reverse complement.
TGTGTAAGGCATTGATTGCAGCAGTGTAATCAATAAGAGGAGCAACAGGGGAAACAGAGGCACATGAAGCAGTATCAAAGAGAGAGGCATGGTAGTGATCATAGATTTGAGGTGTCTCAGGGGGAGAGAGAGATTCACTTTTTCCTTCCAAGTCATAAAGCTAATTGTTTCTATTGTGTACATTAGTCCTCTCATGGTTTGGAAAAGTGAACAGGTGTATGTCCTAATTGTTAATCAGAAGTTCAAACTCATCAGGTCCTAAGTTTCTAATTATGCCACGGTTGAAACAAAATTGAATGTGCACGGGTCGTATTCCGTCAAGAGGGTCACTTCGAATAAGTTGGTATCAAAGTCCAATAGCATTATAAATTATTTTAACTAGTCCTACTATAATGATAGGTCCATGGGTAGCTCGTGCAATCCGGTCCATGTTAGCTAGCATAACGGTAGTAGCATTAACAAGTCTAAGATTGGGAAGTGCAAACCATGATGCATAACTCATCTCTGGACATAGAAGTTATGTGATCTTCTTTTCCGAATAAGGTATGGGCTAGGATTTTATGGAAGTAGTATGTTGCTATATTATGGATATTCTCATAATACATGTCATTTTGCTCAAGATGGTTGTTTCCATTAATGCTACCCCAAAAGTGATTAACTTCAAGGTCCATAAGAATTTGCTCTTGAGTAATGGTAAAGACATTAGGGCCACTTGGAAATCCTAAAAGTTCAGCCATTCCTCTGTGGTTGTAATAGTGATCAATACCAAACATCCTAAAAGTGACTAAGCCTTTGTTAAACCCCAACCCACGGTTAGGAAAATAATTAAGTGAACTCAGGAATTCAAGGGTTAGCTGACGGTAAGAACTAAATCTTCCTCTCACAGCAAAATTAACCCAACCTATTGGTTTAATCAAAAACATGAAACTATCTCTAATTCCCAACTTAGGCATGGTAAGTCCATCAGGGTAAATGATTAATGCCATATCTCTATGAGCTAGAACTTCAAAACGCCTTCTCTAGGCTCTGCCTCTGAAAGTAATATCCACGGTGTCTACTTGTTTCATCGTGAAATTTAGTAAGAACAATTAGCCTATGTTATGTTATTTTGGAAGTAAGTAGACATAGATTAAGTTAGTAATGGTTAATACAAAAGAATAGACCGCGTAAAATTTGAGGAAAATTAAAAACTAAATCCCAAAATTCAAAATTCAAAATATATAATCTAAAATTGTGTGTTGCCTCCCACTTAGAGCTTCATTTAATGTTGAGAGCTCGACATTACTTAGGAGTTTAGTCTTGCCAAGAAGCGGGAAGCTTCTGTAATTTTTAATCGAAACAGTAGTCCCTATTTTCTATACTATGATATTTCTAAAGGTGCTTCCCGTTTATAATGAATAACTCTTTTAACCTACTTTTGATTTCTACTACTCCGCTTTGAAATACTTAAGTAACCTTAAAAGGTCCTGACCATCGAGAACCAAGTTTTCCTAGGAAAAGTTTAAGTCGAGAGTTAAAGAGAAGTATTATGTCACCCTCATTAAAATCTTTCCTTGATATACATTTATCATGCCATAGTTTAGTTCTTTCTTTATTGATTACGGAATTCTCGTAGACATCTAATCTAAGTTCTTCTAACTCATGGATATCTAGAATTCTCTTTTTTTCTGTGGAAGTATAATTCAAGTTAAGGGTCTCGATGGCCCAATAAGCTTTATATTCTAATTCTATTAGCATATGACATGATTTACTATAAACTAGCTTAAATGGTGTGGTACCTATCAGGGTCTTGTATGTTGTCCTATATGCCCATAAAGCTTCATGTAGCTTTGAAGACCAAACTTTCCTAGAGGTTACAACTATTTTCTCTAATATCTTCTTAATTTCTCGATTATAAACCTCTACATGTCCACTTGTTTTAGGGTGGTAAGATATTTGAAATGAAATAGGATCCTTCGTCGCTTATGACAAGTCTCGGCATGCCGAATCTAGGAAATATTATATTCTTAAAAATCTTAATTATTACTTGTGCATCATTTGTAGGAGGGGATATAGCTTCGATCCACTTTAATACATAATCGACAAAAACGAGTATGTACTTGTTACCAAAAGAAGATGGGAAAGGGCCCATAAAATCTATTCCCCATACATCAAAGAATTCTACTTCTAAGATACCTTTTAATGGCATCTCATCATGTCTAGATATATTTCCAGTACGTTGGCACTGATCGCAATTTATAACCCCAAAAAGGCTAGATTGTAAGATCTTTGCACAAGTCTTTGAAGTGCTAGCATGCCCTCCAAAGGGTGTGGAATGGCAATGAGAAATTATGTTATATACTTCTTATTTAAGGACACATCGACAAAATATACCATTAGCGCATCTCTTGAAAAAAAGAGGCTCATCCCAGTAGTAATGTTTAAGATCATGGAAGAATTTCTTCTTTTGTTGGTAAGTCAAGTATGGTGAAAGTACTCTAGCTACTAAGAGTTGACAAAGTCAGCGTACCATGGTAGTGTGGTCTTGGTATAAATTTCTTCCACAACTTCATTTATTTTTGTATCATTATACTTTAGAGAACATTCAACTGAATTACTTTCTAACTGGGCTATGAGTCGATCATAAGGGAAATCATCATTGATATGCACTTGTTGGGATTTCATGTCCTCAATTCTAGAGACATGATCAACAACTACATTTTTTGTGTTTTTCTTATCTTTGATTTCTAAATCGTATTCTTGAAAGAGCAGAAATCATCTTAACAGTCTTGGTTTGGCGTCCTTTTTACTCAATAGGTAGTTGATTGTTGCGTGATTAGTATAGAAGATTATTTTTTCTCCTACTAAGTAAGAACGAAATTTATCTAATGGAAATACAACATCTAGGAGTTCATTTATGTAGGTTCTAAGGTTCTACTTGTGTAATAAATTACATAAAGCTTTTTGTCTTCTCTTTGTCTTAAGACTGCCCCTACTGCATAATCACTAGTGTCACACATTATCTCGAACAGTTTACTCTAATCAGATGGTTGCATGAATGGTTCAGTAATAAGATCATTCTTTAAATGTTCGAACGCTTTTAAGTATTTTTCGTCGAAGATGAATTCATCATCTTTCATTAATAAGCCAGTTAGTGGTTTGGCTATTTTAGAGAAATCTTTAATGAATTGCCGGTAGAAAATGGCGTGTCCCAAAATACTTTGTATTTCTCTAATGACTTTCGGAGGTTAAAGATTTTAAATAATTTATATTTTTTCTCTATCAACTTCAATCCCTTTATTGGACAATATGTGTCCAAGTACAATTCCTTGTCGGACCATGAAATTGCATTTTTCCCAATTTAACACGAGACTAACTTTTACGCATTGTTCAAGTACCATTTCGAGGTTCAGTAGACATCCTTCAAATCTCTGCCCATAAACAGAAAAACCATCAATAAAAACATCCATTAAATTATCTAAAAAATAAGCGAATATTTACTTCATGCATTTCTAAAACATTGCGGGAGCATTACACAGACCGAATGAAATTCGTCGGTAGGAAAATGTACTATAAGCACAGGTGAACATAGTTTTTTCTTGGTCATCAGGATGAATAGGGATTTGGAAAAACCCTGAATAACTATCTAAATATAAGAAATGAGAATGTTTATCCAGTCATTCAAGCATTTGATCAATAAAAGGTAAAGGAAAATGATCCTTACGAGTGGCTATGTTTAGCTTTCTATAGTTGATGCATATTCTCCATTTGGGTTGAGTATGTTTTGCTACAGATTTTTTCTTTTCTCTACTGACAACTGTAACACCTCACTTCTTTGGTACCACATGTACTATGGTAACCCATTTACTGTCAGATATCGAGTATATGATTCCTTCTTCTTATAACTTTTGTACTTCTCTCTTGAATACATCACTCATAGTGGGATTTATTCTTCTCTGATGTTCTTTAGAGGTCTTACAGTCTTCCTCAATCATAATGTGATGCATACAAATAGATGGACTTATTCCTTTTAGACCTAAGATGAAATAGCCTAGAGAAGTTGGATAATTTCTTAGGACATGTAATAATTTTTTGTTTCTATCTGTCCTAAATCTGCATTGACTATAACTGGTCATTCAAGTTAGGTGTCTAGGAATTCATACCTTAGATTTCTGGGTAGTGTTTTTAGTTCTACAACGGGTTTATTTGGGTAAGTCATATGATCAGGTGTTAGTGAGAGACATTCCCTCAGATTGTCATCTAAGTATGGTTGACTCCAATTATCGTCTTCAAATATAAGAGATGTTGGAATCTTTAGTACTTCAGTATACTTAGTTTATTTCATCTCCATTTCTCTTACACATTCATCAGTGACGTCTAGGAAACAACATGAATCTTCTATAGCTAGTGCCTTTAAGAATTGTGAGAGGATAAATTCAACTTTTTCTCCACCAACCTCAAAGGCCAGTTTTCCTTTCTTCACATCTATGATGTATCCAACAGTGGCAAAAAAGGGTCTTCCTAGAATGATAGGGATGTTGGAGTATTCCTTAATGTACATAATTATAAAGTCAGTAAGAATATAAAATTTTCCTATACGAACAAGAACGCTCTCCAGCATACATACAAGAAATTTTACTGAACGATCAACTAGTTGAAGAGACATTCTTGTTTGTCTTATTTCTCCTAATTTGAGTTTTTCGCATATGGATAAAGGAATTAAACTAACACTGGCTCCTAAGTCTCATAGATATTTGTCTATGACCAACTTTCCGATTACACACGGTATGGAAAAACTACCTAGATCTTTTAGTTTAGGAGGTATGTCATTTTGGATTATAGCGCTACACTCTACAGTAAGCATAACAATTTCATTATCCTCGAGATTTTTCTGATTAGATATAATATCTTTAAGGAACTTAGAGTATGAGGGTATTTGTGTAATGGATTCCGTGAAAGGTATAACTATATTTAGTTGTTTCAGAAGGTCTACGAATTTCTCAAATTGCCCTTCATTTTTGGACTTAGCAAGTCTTTGAGGATAAGGTATCGGTCGCTTGTATGGTGGTGGAGGCACATAAGGTTTTTCTTTCTCTACACCTCTTCGCTTTAATCTTCCTTTACATTTTCATTTGGTTCATTCTCCTTTTCAATCTCTTTACCAGGATTTTGATAAATGGATGGATTTTGAAGTCTCGGGTCAGTGGGTCCGTCTAATTTTGTCCCACTTCGTAGTGTGATTGCATTAACATGACCTTTCGGGTTTGGTTGTGGTTGTCCAAGAAAAGTGCCAGAGGAACAACTGTAGCTGCTTTTTGTTGAGCCACTTGATAAATTTTAGTTTATAACATTTTATTGTGAGTGGCTAAGGCATCTACCTGTGTTCTAATTGCTTAAGTTGTTCACTAGTGTGCACATTTTGATTTAGAAAATATATATTTTGTTGTGCTTGGGTGGCTACGGAATTTTCTATAATTATTTCAAGGTTGTACTTCCTATGAACATTTGGAGCAGCTTGGGCAGCTTTCTGATATCGTGGCGATAAGGCAGGAGTTTGGCCAGGTGCATATAATGCATTGTTGTTCTTGTACGAAAATTTTGGATGGTTCTTCTATCCTAGGTTATAGGTATTAGAATAAGGGTTACCTTGAGCATAATTCACTTAGTCAGTGGGTACTCCTGTCAAAAGTGGACAGTCGGGAGTAGCATTTCCATGAATTTCGCATAAATCGTAGCTTGGAGCTACTACAACTACGGTGGCTGCGAGAGTTATGGTCAAGTTCTCTATCTTTTAAGTGAGGGATTCTACCTTGTCATCGACTTGGTCTAGGCTTCTAACTTCATGCATACCGCCTTTCATTTGGGGTTTCTTCATAATAGTTCTTTCATTTCCCCATTTATAGTGATTTTGAGCCATACTTTCGATAAGCTGATAATATTCATGGTAAGGTTTATGCATTAGTGCGCCATTAGCAGTGACATATATTATCAATCTTTTTTGTACAAGAGACCATTATAAAAGGTATGAATAATCAGCCATTTTTCTAGACCGTGACGTGGACAATGTCTCATCATGTCTTGTATCTTTCCCACACTTAGAAAAGAGATTCATTGTCTTTTTGTTTAAACCTATTTATTTGGGCTCTTAGCATAGCCGTCTTCCTTGGTAGGAAATATCGTACTATGAAAACTTTCTTCAACTCGTTTTATGTAGTGACAAAGTAGGATGGTAGAGACTGAATTCAAGATCTCGCTCTATCTCTTAAAGATAAAGGGAAAAAACATTATCTTATTGCTTCCGCAGTGACACCATTTGCTTTCTCTGTGTCTGCATATTGTACAAAAATTGACAAATGTAAGTTTGGATCGTCTATAGGACCATCGGATAACTGATTTTGTTGTACAACTTGCAACAACGAAGGTTTTAACTCGAAATCGTTTCAGTCAATAGCGAGGGAAGCGATGCTGCTGTGTGTTTCCTCCTGTTATGCGACATCATAATACTTGAGAGGACGATTTTGTGGTCCTTCATCCATAACTGGTTTTGGTTCAGGAACTTGTTCGGGAAAAGGAATATTAGGATCAGGAAGATTATATTTTATACGGTTATCATTGATTTGGCGTCTTAAATTAATAAAATGCCTAAGTTCGTCAATTGGTTTCTCTAATTCCTCGCCTTGACAGCAAGTTCTTGGCATGCAATCGACAAATTAAAAAGTAAAATTTGTTGCCTTAGTCTATACTGCACAATAATGGAATCACAATAATGACTAAATTAGTCCTCAACAACAGTGTCAAAAACTTGATTGCAACTTTATGAGTCGATTGAATTAACCCACAAGGACTAATAATCAAACTAATGTTATCAATTGTTGCTATGTAAAGCTAGAGCAAACGATTTATTAGATTAATGGGAATTAAAACTAAAACTAAAGTGAATTGGATAATATTATAACAAAGAGAGGCCAAAATGTGTATTTCCCAAACCTCAGGGACTCTAACTCATTGGCTTATACTAATGTTAAAAATGTGTTTAGTAGAAAATGTCAATTTAAAGACTAAACCTCACACTCTCGCGCTATTGAATAATGCCACATTCCTAAATCGTGAGATTTTGCTCTCGCTCGCCTATTTTAATTAAGAAATGTGTTTTGAAAATTGAACAAGTCCCAATTGATACTTAAAGTGCTCTCACCCTCTTAAAGACCGATGTCTCATTTCTACTATCCATTTCAACCCCTATGCTCTCGCTATGCCGGTTCGAACCTTAGTTAATTTCTCACTCTCTTGACAAAATCATGTTAAGTAACCTCTCACTCTCGTGACAAAGCTATTTAAATTAAGTTTGAAAACAAGAACCAAAACAGAATTTTCAAATTAAATATTAAGCCAACATTGTTACCGAGTCCTGTCGGAGACGACGATCCTCACATACCAAACTCTAAATATTTAGTCGGACATGCTTTTAATTGAAAATGAATTAGACATGCTTATTGGAATAGGAAATAACATGGTAATTGGTTTAAACAAACAAATAATAATAAGATTGCAAATAATATAAAACCTGTAGAAAGAGAATAAAATAAACTAGAAGCTTTCAATTAATGTCGGCAGGCTTGTGATCCAAGATTACAAAAAGTAGTATTCAATTCAACAAAGCTTCGTTACAATTCTTGGATACCTAGAAATGAGTAAACTATCCTTATAAAAAGTGTTATAGGTCTGAGATACATTCAAAATCGACACTCATATGTAGAGTGCACTTAAGATGGTGCTGACTGCTAATATAAACTTCTTTGGGTTAATTTAAAACTCAAACTTTAGGTCTCAGCATAGTAGATACTCAAATTGATTATTGCATATTTAGGGGGTTTTAGGTGTCAAGACGGTATCAATTTTATTGAATCTTTCCCAAGTCTCTCTAACATAGCCCAAAGTGAAAACCAACATATATACTCCTAAAGTGTTGTGGCATGAATCAAACTAAATTTTTTTGTTGGGGATCAATTTTTGGAGGGAGTTATTAACAACTGAAAATAACACGCATAAAATGACCCGATAACACATGTTATTATTGAACAAAAACTAAAACTAGAAATCCGAACAACATGAAAGATAAAAATGAAAAAAAACTAATAAAGCGATAAATCTACCTAGAAAAATATAAATAAAAGCAATAAAGCTTCCTCCCCCACACTTAAACCGAGAATTGTCCCCAATGTGACGATAAAAGGTGGAAAAGGAAGGTAGAACCTGGAGTGTCAGCTACTGGTTGCCTCGACCACGTGCTCGTCCATGCCCACCATTACTAGGCTGGTGAGGTGGCATACCCATATGCTGGATATATTCTGGAAAATCTTCCATACATATTCTCATTTCTCCCATTGAAGAAATCAGGCTTCACATGTTATGTTCGTTCCTACAAGCATAGTCGTGCTGGTCTTGTTGAATCTGTTAAATGTGTCGCATCATATCAAGCTGTTGAGCTTGCATGTATTTAATCCTCTGGCCGCGTAAGGAATCCAATGTGCTACATTGTCTTATCACAGTAATGATTTTGTCAAAGTGGAATTTGTGTGATCATTCCTTCTTCGGGGCTGATGTTTGGAGGACGTACCTACATAATTGTCATAAGTACCATGTGTGTTGTGTGGGTGTGTATCATGTTCAGGAGAAACATACTCCATATCATCTAAGTCACCATCAACGGGATTCCCCTCAATAACCTGAGCATTCATGTTAACGTCAGGTTCTGGGGCATTCAAATCAAAGAAACAATTCAACTCATTTTGCACATCAATCCTCTAAGGGCAAAGAAGGATAACACATTTAACCATATTTCTCTTTATTTTCAGAGAATACCTACTGTCTGTCTTATTTAATATCATACACATACTAAGGCAAGCATTCTTATCCAGAAAAGTAGTGGGCAATGGCACTAGCGGGGCTAACCTATCATTAAGACCAAGCGCGAGGGCTATAGATGTTATTATCCCTCAGGTGCAAATGTGGCCATGGCTCCTAGCAGCGACAACTTCCATATGAGTGAGCATGAAAGGTGTGGGGTTGACCTGTACGTGAGTTAGTCTGCAGTGCAAAAAGTAGAGTTCTTTAGAGTTAACTTTACCGTTATTTTCTCATACAAAAAGTGTGTGAGCTAGAATATGGTGTAGATACCTTATTGTTTGGTTATGAATGGAGGTGGATGTGAGCCCTTCCCAATCGCGAGTGGCGTCACCAGTTAATTTATGCCAAAATTTGAAATCCTCGAGGGACCATTCACTTTCAAGGGGTTTTCTGCAAGCCCAACCTTACCCATTAGGGAAATGTAGTAAATCAGCAATTTGATTTTGGTTCAATTCATAGCTAAGATCAAACATCCTAAATCTAATAGTTCGTAAAACACGTGACCCGTCAAATGGAGTGGTGTATTTAAATGAACTTAGGAACTCGTAAGTAAGCCTAACATACGTAGGGATGGTCATAGCATAAAATTGAATCATCCATAAGTTTCCTAACATCCATCTAATGCTATTGTACAACCTTAATTCATGCAAAGCGGTTTCATCGACATACCTTGTTGGTGTGATTTCACGGTTGAATAGCTTGGTATACCGTGTCCTCCAGTTTTCTTTACAAATTCCCTCCGCAAAAATTATTCCCATAGTATCAAGCTCTCTCATAGGTCTCAGAGGAATTCTGGGTATTGAAAATTTGAGGGTTTCTTGTGGTAGAGAATGGAGTCAGATAAAGGTAGAAAGACGAGAGGATAATGGTGTTAATGGGGGTTATAATGAGGTATGAAAGAATTAGAAGGAAGTTGGGAGGTTATGGAGATAGTGGGATACAAAAGGGTGATTGGGTAGAGGTTATAGAAGACTGGGAAGTGGGAAATTCATGGGAAGCGATGTTTAAAATAGGTTATATCTCCTGGAAGAAATTGTGGGCATCGTATAGCTGATAGAGAATGCCATCTCTATTAAGTGCGCAAATTTCATGTATTGATACTATGGCAGATGCCATAGCTTTAATGTCGAACGCCATGGGTATAAAAATTGTAGATTCTGCAGAATTGAAGTTCTATTGTCAAGGAAAGGCTATTTAGATGTTCTAATGTTTATTCTAAGGAATTATAACTTCTAAAAAAGTTCATAAATCATTCATTTGACCTTGATCAAATCATTTGTAGAACGAGAAATAAAGGTAAGCATAAAGAGAGTATAAAAAGAAATAATGGAAAGAATGAAAATTGAAAATTTGCATTATCGAATTATGTAACACCATTGGAAAAATATATACATTCCACTCAGAAACAAAACATAATTGGTTTCTCTGAGTCCTCAGGAATCCTCTAGAAGAAAGGGTTGTGGATGAAACTGAAAAGAATGCATTTGTGAAAGAAAAAGGGACTCATGATGATCAAGAAAACAATGTATTGGTCGAGGATCTGAATATTGATGTGATTATTATTGATGATCTGGATTCTGATGATATACTAATTTCTAGGAGAATGACTCATGGGATAGCTATGAGATTAAAGAATAGAAGAGGAAAGGTTGTTGACACCTCAAGTAGTGCTCAAAATATTTCCAAAAAGGGTCCCTCTGCTAGTCCAAGTAACAGATGGAGTAAAGTAGACACTTCTGGTGGGAAGAAAAAGTCCTTGAAAATAAAGCGTTCTTCATATAGTGATTCAAAATATGATGAAGATGTTGGACCCAATGTTCAAGATATTGTTCCATCTACTAGAAAGATTGTAACAGGTAATAAGATTCCTCTTAACATTCCTGAAGTGGAAATTGATGATATTTCTTTTCATTCTGTTGAATATGCAGATAAATGGAAGTTTGTGAGCCACATAAGGCTGGCATTAGAAAGAGAATTAGGAAAAAATGATCTTAAATGTCAAGAAGTGATCAGTCTTAATAAGGAACTAAGATTAATGAAAATTGTAGCTGGATTAGGAGAGTGTTATGAAACACTAGTAAAGGAATTCATAGTAAACATTCCCATGGATTGTGACAACGAGAGAAGCAGGGATTACAAAAAAAAATTGTCATAGGAAAGTGTGTGGAGTTCTCGCTTACGATGATCAATAGGTATATGGGAAGATATGAAGTTGAGCAGGGAGAAGTAAAAGTTACTGATGATAACATTTGCAGAGAGATCACTGAAAAACAGGTGCCTCAATGGCCAAGGCAAAAGAAGCTCTTCGTGAGTAATCTAAGTGTTAAATATGTTGTGTTGAATAGGATAAGAGCTACCAACTGGGTTCCTACTAATCATACATCCTCAATAGCCATAGACTTAGGCAAGTTCATTTATATAATTGGAATTAAAACCAAAATTGATTTTGGTACCTATGAGTTTGAGCAAACAATCAAGCAAGATCGTTCCTATGCTGTGAAAATGCCCATTGCCATTCAATGCAAAATGTCAAAACATCGATAGAAAGAAGATGACAGATGAACAAAAGAAAGAGTTCAAAACCATCACAAAACCACAACAATCCTTTTGAGCGCTATCTTGTATACTGAGTATAAGAAGATCACCAACAAAGAAACTGCTCAGAACATGTTTGAATCTCTAAAAATGACGCATGAAGGCAACACAAAAGTCAAAGAAACTAAAGCCCTTTCACTTTTTCAGAAGTATGAAGCATTTAAAATGGAAGAAGATAAAACTATTGAGACAATGTTCTCAAGGTTTCAAATTCTGCTTGCTAGTTTGAATGTTCTGGACAAAGGTACTCCACAGTAGATCATGTAAAGAAAATTGTCATAAGCTTATCTATGAAGTGGAGACCTAGGGTCACAGCCTTAAAGTTAGTCAAAGATCTGATCACTATATCACTAGAGGAACTAATCAGCTCTTTGAGAAGTCACGTGTAACGCCCCAATTCTACCCGGCAATTAAAAATGTAAATCAGAGTTATAATCATTCATGCAAACGAATCAGGATGCCACAAATTCAACTTTAAAAATACATTGCATTCATCGTGGATACATAACACTTTAAAACTTCGGATGAACCATTAGCATAATACTTTAATCTCTTAGTTCAACAATTTAAACATCTACACAGCGGAATTCTTAGTAACATCTTTATCCATCGTTACAAAAACTTCAAAACAACGCATGCTTAATAACAATAAAATTAAAGTTCAACAATTCAAATAATCAACAGTTAAAAGCAACAAGCATTCATCCACCCGAGTGTTACGTATCAGAGCAATGAAATTGACCCGTACTACTGAAGGTATAAAACCTTCACTCTCGATTACCTGCACGTTACCAACGTAAGGGTACCATTCAAACAGAAGGAGTGAGATATCTAACAATATAATAAAACATATGATAATTAATATATTAAATTAGACCACATAACATCACCACTTATCATCTTATAAACAACAATAATCGCAAGAGAAATACCAACAATAATACACATTCACCACATCAATACACAACTTCTTTATGCAATCATATATTGTGACTCAATACTATGCAAATGCATGTCGTACCATTGGAGCAGAACTCCCATCTTAAAAATATCCAATAAATAGAGACATCAATAAGACATAAGTCTTCATCTTAATATTCACCAATACAGGCCATCTTAACGAGCATAAGTTCCATATTGAAATGCAATGTATGCAACACATTCATGAATTTAATGACAACACCATAATTAACAACATCTCAACACCACATCATCATTGGCCAGAAGCCTACATCTTAATAGCTGCCAATTATTAGAGGCATCTCAACACCTTTCGTCAACATAGTTCATCAACATAATTTATCATCATAAATCATCAAACATCATTTTTGCATCATAATTCACCAAATGTCATTTATCATTAACAACTCAGCCATACAACAATACAACAGTAGATCGTCAATCTCACAACATTGGCCCTAGGCCTACAACATGATATCGCCTATAATTAATTAATCATCTAAGGCTTACTTCTAAATCACCAAACCTCTACATATTACTATTCTATAATACTACCTCATTATCATCATTAATCCTACTGTTACAAACCAGACAGTAATCTATAGTCATCTCATCCTCCTCATTCTTCACAAAATCAACATAGCGATTAACGCGGAAACTAACTCTAATCATAATTTGGATACTAGGATTATCCTTCCTATTTCTCATTTTAATATTTAAGAATGAAGTTCATCATGTTAGCTATTCAACGCTTTGAATGGCACCTCAAACGGAGTCCGAAAACTCAAGTTACAGCCTTTTCAAATTGATTCTTCCAAAAACTAGACAACATGGATCGACGCGTACTGGACTTAACACGCTACATGAGTCGATGCATACTCCCTTTGTATCGACTCATACTGAGTCTGCAACACTTCATGCATCGATACATGCTCCTATGTATAGACTCATCCTGAGTCTAAAAGCCCCCGTGTATCGACGCATGAGTCCTTCGTATCGACTCATCCCGAGTCTAAAAGCCTTCATGAATCGATGCATGATGTTTGGGGTCGACACATACTGTTCTGTCACGGATATTTTCTGCGATTTCACTGCGTTTTCACTATGGTTTCCATACTTTAGGCCCTAAAAACATCTTCTAATCATAGATAATCATCAATAACAACTATCCTATAATTCTACATCAAATATACAGCATTAGGGCATCGTTATTCATCTTTCAATCATCGACTCTCATCATACAACAACATATACATTCAGATCATGAACAATACAACATTTCCACATCTAATCCCACAAACCAATTGTCATAAACCCTATTATAGAGTCAGAACCCTACCCTTACCTTGGATTGAAGGTTGCTTTATAACTTTTCTGGTTGATTCATGTTCCGCCTCTTTTCCTCCTTTCCAAAAACTTTCATGTTATTTCTCTTCTTCTAACCCTTATTTCTTTCTCTCTTACTGCTTCTTCTTTTCTATTATTTCTAACATTAATAAAATAACCCTATTATTCTCAAAATACCTTAATGGCTTAAGAATACAACACCCCCTTCTTACTACTTCTATCCTTTAAAACAAGCCCACATCAAATAATATTATTGTTCTAATATTATCCCACAACTTAATAAAATAATTAAATCCAACTAATTACAACACATCAATTATGATCATAACACAACTTCATAAATATTCCAAAAATAACTTAACTAAATAATTAATTAAATTACGGGCGTTACAACTCTCCCCCACATAGAATATTTTTGTCCTCAAAAATTTACCTTAATCAAACAACTCATGATAGGAGTCCCGCATCTTGCTCTCCAACTCCCAAGTCATGCTTTCTCCGACAACTCCTAGTCAAATTAACAATACTCGATTGTTAGACAGCTACGACTCGATAAGTAGGTGAGACAAACCAACCTTTGTTCTGATACCAACTTTGTAACACCCCAATTAATCCCGACAATTAAAAATGTAAATCAGAGTTATATACATTCATGCAAACGAATCAGGATGCCACAAATTCAACTTTAAAAACACATTGCATTCATCGTGGATACATAACACTCTAAAACTTCAGATGAACCATCAGCATAATACTTTAATCTCTTAGTTCAACAATTTAAACATCTACGCAGCGGAATTCTTAGTAACATCTTTATCCATCGTTACAGCAACTTCAAAATAACACATACTTAATAACAATCAAATTAAAGTTCAACAATTGAAATAATCAACAGTTAAAAGCAACAAGCGTTCATTCCCCCGAGTGTTACGTATCAGAGCAATGTAAGGGTAACATTCAAATAGAAAGGTGAGATATCTAAAAACATAATAAAACGTATTGTAATTAATATATTAAATTAGACCACATAACATCACCACTTCTCATCTTATAAACAACAATAATTGCAACAGAAATACCAATGATAATACACATTCACCACATCAATACACAACTTCTTTATGCAATCATATAAAGCGACTCAATACTATGCAAATGCATGTGGTACCATTGGAGCAGAACTCCCATCTTAAAGATCTGCCAATAAATATAGGAATCAACAAGGCATAAGCCTTCATCTTAATATTCACCAATACATGCCATCTTAACGAGCATAAGCTCCATCTTAAAATGCAATGTATGCGACACAATCATGAATGTAATGACAACACCATAATTAACAACATCTCAACACCACATCATCGTTGGCCAGAAGCCTACATCTTAATAGCTGCCAATTATTAGAGGCATCTCAACACCTTTCGTCAACATCGTTCATCAACATCATTTATCATCATAAATCATCAAACATCATTTATGCATCATAATTCATCAACATCATAATTCACCAAACGTCATTTATTATTAACAACTCAGCCATACAACAATACAACAGTAGATCGTCAATATCGCAACATTGGCCCTAGGCCTACAACATGATATCGCCTATAACTAATTAATCATCTAAGGCTTACTTCTTAATCACTAAGCCTCTACATATTACTATTCTGTAATACTACCTCGTTATCATCATTAGTCCTACTGTTACAAACCAAACAGTAATCTATAGTCATCTCATCCTCCTTATTCTTCACAAAATCAACATAGCGATTAACGCGGAAACTAACTCTAATCCTAATTTGGATACTAGAATATCCTTCCTATTCTTCATTTTAATCCTTAAGAATGAAGTCCACCGTGTTAGCTATTCAACGCTTCGAACGACACCTCAAACGGAGTCCAAAAACTCAAGTTACAACCTTTTCAAACTAATTCTGCCAAAAACCAAACAACATGGATCGACGCGTAATGTCTTGGGTCGACGCACACTAGAATTAACACGCTACATGAGTCGACCCATACTCCCTTTGTATCGACTCATACTGAGTCTGCAACACTGCATGTATCGATACATGCTCCTACGTATCGACTCATCCTGAGTCTAAAAGCCCTCGTGTATCGATGCATAACTCCTTCATATCGACTCAACCCGAGTCTAATAGCCTTCATGCATCGATGCATGACGTTTGAGGTCGACACATACTGTTCTGTCACAGATATTTTCTGTGATTTCACTGTGTTTTCACTACGGTTTCCATACTTTAGGCCCTAAAAACATCTTCTAATCATAGATAATCATCAATTACAATTATCCTATAATTCTACATCAAATATACAACATTAGGGCATCGTTATTCATCTTTCGATCATCGACTCTCATCATACAACAACATATACATTCAAATCATGAACAATACAACATTTCCACATCTAATCCCATAAACCAATCATCATAAACCCTATTATAGAGTCAGAACCCCACCCTTACCTTGGATTGAAGGTTGCTCTATAACTTTTCCGGTTGATTCTCGTTCTGCCTCTTTTCCTCCTTTCCAACAACTTTCACGTTCTTTCTCTTCTTCTAACCCTTATTTATTTCTCTCTTACTGCTTCTTCTTTTCTATTATTTCCAACACTAATAAAATAACACCATTATTCTCAAAATACCTTAATGGCTTAAGACTACCACACCCCCTTCTTACTACTTCTATCCTTTAAAACAAGCCCACATCAAATAATATTATTGTTCTAATATTATCCCACAACTTAATAAAATAATTAAATCCAACTAATTACAACACATCAATTATCATCATAACATAACTTCATAAATGTTCCAAAAATAATTTAACTAAATAATTAATTAAATTACGGGCGTTACATCATGAGATAAAACTAGAAGAAGATGAGCCCTAGAAGAAAGGTAAGTCTCTTGCCCTTAAATCTAATAAAAAAATTTGAAACTAAAGCTTTTCAGGAAAAAGAAAAAATATCTGGTGGATCCTCATCAGAAGAAGACGAATTATCTCTTCTCTCCGAGAGAGTCCATCAGCTATGGAAGCACAAACCAAGGAAATTCAGAAACCCTAGAAATTCAGGTAATCACTCTGAATCAACCTCTGGATACAGAAAGTCTAGCAGCAAAGACGTCTGTTACGAATACAAAGGGCCAAGTCACTACAAAAGCGACTGCCTGAAACTTCAAAAAGAAAAGTCGAAAAAGAAGTTTGTCAAAGAAAAGAAGAAAAGTCTTATGGCAACATGGGATGACTCAGAGTCTTCTAAAAGTGAATATGAATTAGAAGATGAACGACCTATAGCATTAATTGCCAATGTATTAGAAGACACATATACATTAGAATATGAATCAAACTCATAAGAGGTATTCCCAAAATTCTCTAGATCTCAATTAGAAGATAGTCTGTGTGAAATTCTTAAAAGATATCAGTAACTTCGAATAAAATACAAGAACCTAAAACATGGTCTAGTATCTCAAACTAAAGAAACTAGGAAACTAAAAAAAGAAAACATTGAGCTAAAAGAAATCAATTCTAAACTTAAAAATGAAAAAACCTTCATTAAAAAGGAATTAAAAAAAGCTTTAAAATAATTTGTTTCAGAAGTTTCAACTAGTTCTGATAACATCATAAAAGAATATGATCACAACTTAAAAAAAATTCTAGTTGAAACATAGATAGAAGCAAGATGGCCTTAATGATCTATGGAGTTAGCAGAAACGACATAAAAGGTATAGGATTTGTGAAACCAAAAGGGGAAGAACCATATCAACCAAAACAAGTTAACGACATGGTCATAAAATACACACCCCTAAATTCACATTTCTCATATGGACACACACATGAAATAAAATACACTAGTGAATCTTGTTTTATGAACTCTTATGACATACCAAAATTCAATTAGAATTCTGGAAACTCTAACCAACAAGGACCCAAAAAGATATGCACACCTAAGTGTCATACCCCAAATTTTCCCTATCTCTTTTACTTTTGTCTGGATTTGAACTTTGCATACCATTTGCACCATTTTTTACTCAGTCATTTGAATATCCCGCATCTCAGGGAATCAAGCGCCTTGGTTTGATGTATTAGGGTTGTGCCCTCTTTATGTCTAATTTTGTTTTGAAGTTTTCTTATCAGGTAAAAGGGAAACGCATTTGGTTCTCGATTAGTGGATCGTGGGATGAATTTTTGGGATATCATGAAGTTTTTGTCATCAAGTTTCAAGTCTCGAATCACAATTTTCCAAGAAAGTCACTCACAAGGGCAAAATGGTCAAATGCACTCTGAAAAGTCAAACTTTGACTTTTGGTAAAAATCAAGTTTCAACCATTATATTTCATCAAGACAAGAAATTGGTTCATCAAGAAGTCAAAAATCAGAAACTACTTTGGGAAAAGAAAGAAATAAATTTTTTTTAAATACTTGGAAAATTTTATAAGTGGTAAGAGATTTCAGAACTTTTGGGCCAAATTCCACGCAAGTGCAGTCAGAAGTTGCAAATTTGATTCAGAACATAGCCTTCAATCAGATCATGGCTCTTCAGCCTCCATGCAAGTGCAGTCAGAAGTTGCAAATTTGGTTCAGAACATAGCCTTCAATCAGAACATAACTCCTCAGCATATGGAGGTTACGTTCCACGCTTCAGTCAGAACATATTGAGGCTTTATTCTTTGATCAGAACATGACTCCTCAGAGTTTCATTCTTCAGCATATAAAGACTATGTTATGTTTTCCATTCAGAACATCATCAAGCCCCACAAAACCTCATTCCACCCAACTTGCTGCCCTGCTTTGGCACAATCCTGCAACCAGCTGCCACAATGCTCCAAGTTGCTGCTGACCCAGTCCACGCATGCACTTTCTCAGACCCCATAATTGCACCAAATTAGCATAACTAAAACTGTGATTAAAAAGAAAAGAAACAGTATGCCAAAAGTGTTTAAAACTCATTTGTTTTCCCCCCTAAAACCATAGCAAATCCATCTATAAATAGTTTCTTCCATGACACATTCAAAGGGATGGGTTTTTAGAGAGGGGATGGGTTTTTAGAGAGAGGCTGCCTTTTGAAGAGAGGATCATCAAATACATGAAAAAAAAGGAGAGAAAAAAAAACACTCAAACATTCATAAACTTAGAATTTTCCAAATCAAAAACCTTTGTTTTTTCCCTTTAAAACAAAGAACTTAACATTGTTGTTCCCTGTTCGTGCAAACCCCAGAACATTCAAAGGCAGCAACTCAAAGTCCCAAACCATGCTCCAGGTTCAAGGTAAGTCTCCCTGACTCTGCATGTTTTCATTCAGAACATCATCAAAACATGTAAATGCCATAATATTGATGTTGTCCATATCATTGCATAAGTAGAAAAAACTGTGGATCAAAACTTCTAGAATAATGCTAGGCTCAGAATTAGGATTAGAACTTCTACAAACTGTTGTGCGTTATCCTTCTGATTTGTTGTTTTATAAGAACTGAATGAACTGCTAGTGTGCTGATTAAAAGTCAAAATGTAACACATAACTTCTGTTTTTCACTCATCATTTTAACACACAGAACTTCTAGATTTTTTTTCACACTATTAGCACAGCATCAGAACTTCTAGGCTTTCTTACTGTTTTAACACGCATAGAACTTCCAGGCTTTCTTACTGTTTTAACACGTACATAACTTCTGAAATTTCCTCACTATTTTAACACATACAGAACTTCTGAGTTCTACTCACTTTTTTAACACATACAGAACTTCTGAGTTCTACTCACCTTTTTTGACACATACAGAACTTCTGAAATTTCCTCACTGTTTTAACACATACAAAACTTCTGAAATTTCCTCACTGTTTTAACACATACAGAACTTCTGAGTTCTACTTACTTTTTTAACACATACAGAACTTCTGAGTTCTACTCACCTTTTTTAACACATACAGAACTTCTGAAATTTCCTCACTGTTTTAACACATACAGAACTTCTGAGTTCTACTCACTTTTTTAACACATACAGAACTTCTAAAATTTCCTCACTGTTTTAACACATACAAAACTTCTGAAATTTCCTCACTGTTAACACGCACAAAATTTCTGAATTTTTCTCATTGTTCTAGCATTCAGAAGTTCAGCACATAGCCACCCAGAACCTCTGTTCCCTTTTCCCTCTAACATTTCTTGCAGGAAATCAAAGTGTATGAATCCAGAACTTCTGATTCCATTGAAGTTCCTTTCTGAGTCACGCGCCTGGCTTCAGAACTTCTGATCTTTGTTTGTTTTGCTTGCAGTAGCACGCTTTTTCTATCTTTCATTTATTTTCCTTTTCTTCATTTTTTTTAATATTAACATAAAAAGCCATAAAAATATTTATAATTTAAGTTTCCTTATTTGTTCAAACCTTAAAACCATACCTTAGGTAGCTCCATGAGGCGATTAAACCCCGTTCCGATCGTCTTATGTCGAAATAAACTTTTAGTCCACTTGTACATAACATACAATTAGATTTTTAGTTTCCCTCTTAACGTTTTTCTTTTGTAATTAAAACTCAACTGTCACAAATCAAAAATCCAAATACACCTTTAATCATTACTTGAATTTATTTTAAAACTCACAAAACACACAACCAATCAAAGCTTCCCCCAAAGGGCATGTTATCTTCGTTCTACCGCGATATCGGCCGTGCCTATTGCTAGAATGTGTGCGTTAACATCGCCCACTAAAAACACAAACAAACAAACCCTTTTCTAGAGGAATTACGGTGTTCTAATTCCTTCATTGGATACGTAGGCAAAGGGTCGCGAAACCCTCACGAACACAATAATAAAAAACCACTCATTTCCCCTTAAGCAAGTATAGTTGTAGATAAATACACTCTTTAAGACAAGCAAACAAAATGGATCCCGTTGAGTACAACAGATATGAGGGGTGCTAATACCTTCCCCTCTCATAACCTACTCCCTTACCCTTTCTCTTTGTCGCAAGACCATCTTATCCATTCCCTTGTGGTTTTATCGATATTTCCCCTTCCTTCGGGATAAATAAAGTTCGGTGGCAGCTGTGTGTTTTCAGCCGGTAGCTTCAGCTGGCGACTCAGCTGGGGACCTTTTGCGAGTCTCTCCTAGTTTTGTTTATTTGTCTTTTTTGGATGTTTATTTATTTGCTTTATTTTGCTTTACTGTTTTGTTATTGCTTTATTTGTATATATTGCATATATTGTTGCTACTCGCATATTCTAGGTACATTGTGATGTTGGGTTTGGTGATTACTTTTGATAAGTCCTATACCTGGACTTGGGTTACACATAAGATTAGGACGGGCGGTATAGTCATGTTAACTTTGAGGGAGTAATCCCGAAGAAGGAGGCATGAAAATCCCCCACTCAGTGGAGGTCCCCTTTAAAGTAGTGATGTTTACCGAGTAATCGGGAAGACATTGTTGCTTTCGACCTGGGAACTCGAGAAGCTGAGGGCCGTAGAACCATTAACTCATCCTAGCGTTTTTGGTGCAGTGCGGAGACTATGATGGAGTAATCCGGAAGTAGTTGTCACGCGATATTGCACTCAGACGAGTTTTTCCTGCGAATATTACTGACTGCCAAGTAATTGGGACATCGGTAATATCCAAAGGAAGAGCGTAGACTTCGAGAACTCTTTAGAACCTTGTCGGCAGGTGATAAACCCCTAGTACATACCTTATGGGTGGTTACTTTGACTCCATGCCTGTGACGTCAGACTTTTGATCCTGTTACTTTCAGCCTGTGCAACGGACTACACAATGGTTATCCAGAATATGTGGAGCTGAGACTTCATACCATAGCATACCATGACATCATATCATCATGTATATATATCTCATATCTAAGGAAATCCAAAGACAAGTATCTATGACGTAGCTTTTAAAAAAAAAGGAAATTTTTTAAAAGATAGACGAGTCTTTGGGTCTCCTCAGAAATGAAGACAAATCATTCATCCATACTACCATGCATTCACTTTTCACAATAAAAGCTTATTGGGGTCCCTTTTCATAGACTACAGTAAACAGCAAAGACGACTTCTCCACATCCTTAACGTACTAGAGGCAACCATCAAAGGCTAATGGATCTTTTTGAAGAGAATCAGAATGCACTCTGCCGAGATATGGACACCATGGGAATTCACATGGATCAGCTTATGGAAGCCCTTCATACCGTGATCAAGGGTCAAGAAGAAATACATCAAGGTGTTGCCAAGCTTACTACTGCTGCTCCATCCACTTCTGCTAATGGGAGGAATGACAATGCAAATGTTGAGACTCCTAACGGTATTCCTAGGAATGATGTCGACGATCATCATGATGTTATTAATCTTGATGAACCCCAAGTCAACCTTGCCGCCAGAGTATCCGAAACTGCAAAAATGTATCATGCTCTCGAAGAGCGTCTTAGAGCCATGGAGGGTATCAAAGTTTCTGGATTAAATACTGCTGCAATGTGCCTCGTGCCTGGGGTGTTTATTCCTCCCAAGTTCAAAGTCCCTGATTTTGGCAAATACAAAGGCACTTCTTGCCTAGAGACTCATCTCCATTCCTATTGTCGCAAAATGGCTTCCTATGCTGAAAATGAACCGTTACTCATGCACTTATTTCAAGATAGCTTGACCGGGGCACCATTGGATTGGTATATGAAATTGGAAAGATCTCATGTCAGTACTTGGGGAGAACTTGCTGACGCTTTTTTGAAACATTACCATTACAATACTGCCATGGCTCATAGCCGTACTCAGCTCCAAGGGATGGTACAAAAATCTGAAGAGTCATTCAAAGAGTACGCTCATAGGTGGCATGAACTGGCTGCAAGGGTCCAACCTCCTCTCCTGGATCGCGAATTGATTGATTTGTTTATGGGTACTCTACGAGGTCCTTATCTCCAACATAAGCTCACTAGTACTTCTACTTCTTTCTCTGATATGGTCATTATTGGTGAACGCGTTAAGACGTGCATTAAGGCTGGAACGATCCAAGGTGTTCCTAACAATGTTAACAACAATGCAGACATTAGTAGAAATCGGTTTTCTGGTTTTGTCAAGAAGAAATAGGGCGAGACTAGTGCCATCACCATCAACCAAGGAAGAGTTCTCGCATTTCCTCAAGTCCGATTCCCTTATTTTCCTACACCTGCTGTTGTTCCCAACCAATTTGTTCCTCAAGTATATGCTGCTACAACTCCAGCACCCTTGATGGCCCAACAACGGCCTTTCGCTCCGCAACCACATTATGTTCCACAACAACAATTTGCACCTCCTCCAACTTATCAACAACATAATCAACAACGTTAAGGTACGATATCTCCTCAAAGACAAAGAGCCCCTGAAAGAAGATTTGATCTCATTCCTATGTCATACGCTCAGCTTCTCCCACAGTTACTTGCTAGTCAATAGGTTCAATTGTGCGAACTCGGTCCACCGCCAAATCCTCTCCCTAGGGGGTATGACATTAATGCTCATTGCGAATTTCATTCTGGTGCCCCAGGCCATATAATTGAAAATTGTAGAGCATTCAAATACAACGTTAAAGACCTCATTGATGCCAAAGTTATCATGTTCACTCCAAAGGTTCTGATAATGGATTGAATCCCCTTGCTGAGATAGGTGTCAAGACTGCAAGAGCGTATTCTCAAATGAGCCAGGGATGAACAAGTCTCCTGAGCATGGAAATTTCTAATTTCATTTGCATTATCATTTGTAACCTTTCTTGTTTTGTTCAGTACCCATTGTATGCAAAACTGTTTGTCTTTTTATATTGAATCACCATGCATTGACTATGTTTGTCTTGAACTAATCCATTCGTATCCACTCATTTATATTTTGTTATTGTACTTGCTTTTGATGCTGAACTCTTTTTAATTTAAAGAATAAAATAACTCTTGAGGGAGGATGATGAAGATCTGATACATACATTCTTAAACGGTATGCTTTTGAATAAAACCTTGCTGATGATGTATAGGCATTGTTTCAAATCCCCAAACACCGGAGTTATAAGGAAGATATAACCTCGTCAACCCTTTCGAGCTTTGAAGTAGGAGTTTCTTTTACACAAAAAAAACCCTCAATTTTAACCCCAGGGCGGGTAGATTTTAGTTAATCTGATCGAGCATCCAGAACTCGTCAAGAGGGAGTTCCTAGGGATACAACAATGGTTATCCATCAAAGGGCTAGGAGAAGTCAAAACCACAATGATAAACCGTCACCTACCAGCAGCATGCATCGAAGAGAATAATATCCCAATGGGTATCTCTTGCATAATCAGGAGGTCAGCAGATGATGATACCATAACAGTTATTCTTCATCTATCCAGGACTCAGACAACCACAACCATTTCCAACAAATTGAAGATGGCGCAAAGATCAATAACTTGTTCAAAAAGAAATAGACAAAAAGCCCCGTTAAATCAAAACTTGAAAAAACAGGAGACTTAGGCAAAAGTCAGGTCATCCCGCTAGACTGCAACTTCAAAATCAAGAAATTATCCAGGAAAAAATTAGGGAAAGCGAAATGAAAATAATAATAATCCTCAGCAAAGAACAAGATCGAGTGATCAGACGCCAAGAAGCGAGTGATTTTCGGGTCTTACAAACCCCTGTGGTTCCTCAATCATCGCAAACTCTCTTCTCAGGAGACGAGTGCTCGTATCAAGTTAACTGAACATAGGAATAGAGAACATCATGGAGAATGGGTGGACACCAAATAATTTTGAGCCTTAAATCTTTTTTCTAAAACCGTGAACCAGGCCACATTACAACCCTTAAAAGTCCTAATTGGAGCATAGGTTAATTCGAAAGCAATACTGTAGCGAGAATACGGTAACCTGACTCCGCAAGGATGTACTAAAATTTGATTTGGTAACACGTCACCTATTCATAAAAACAAAAAAATTGATGCTTTGACATCATTTCAATAAAAGTTTT
The DNA here is from genome assembly GCA_948472305.1 of Vicia faba. NCBI lineage: Eukaryota > Viridiplantae > Streptophyta > Magnoliopsida > Fabales > Fabaceae > Vicia > Vicia faba. The sequence goes on along the minus strand of OX451737.1, from coordinate 557,322,159 downwards.
TCGAACTTCAAGACAAGCATAAAATTTTCATTAGAATCATCATTCTTAGACAAACATTCGTTGCATATAAATAAGTGCTTAAACATCAAGTATGCTTGCGTGATGAGCATCAATTGAAAACATGGTCATCTCGAAGGACGAATTGCTGCAGAAACTTGTCAAAACAAAGAATGATCTTATTCTGGGGCATTCCCTCAAGCTGCCAATCAGAAGCAATCATGTCGATAAATCTCTTTAAACTTCAAACTAGGGAAATCAGGTTGAGTAACTTATTCAAAATTTGTGCAACCTGGGGCAGTTACGTCGAGATTCTACAAATCTCTACGAGAATCCATGATCAAAGGCAGATATTGGGGCATTCCACTTTGCGTCGTATTATGACATGAATCTTCAAGCATTCCACTCGAAGAGATCCTTGTAGACAGGGGCATTCCTCCTCCCCCTTATGAAGCTACTCAAGCAAATTTCTGTCATTCGTACAAATGCAATCAGGCTAAAAGCGTCATGATGTTCACTTTCGTTCAGTTAACGTCCTCAGAATCATCATCTTTCCCTACAGATGTTTAAACACGTAACTCCCCTGTAATGAAGTGAACTCGGGGCCTCTAAAGACACTCAGGTCCATTTCCTAATTCCCAAGTGGTTCGTGAAGTAAGGAAAGTCAAACGGGGCCCTTTCCTCCCTGGAAATAGAGAAAACTTGGGGTATTTGATGAGATCCATGTCTCTATTCAATCATTCACAAGCAGTCCAGCAGGTGAAGAAAGTCAGATCAAGTCATTTCTCCTCATCAAGATTTAATCCCCCAGTAAACTCGATAAGGCTAACTCTGCTCTCTCAAAATTTCAAGCACCAATCTATATTGGTATCTCAAGACGACGAGCAACGAATCCAAATGAGCTTAGCATTTGGCACTTTGCATACAATAATCATCACCACATATCGCATTGCATCCTCAAACACATAACATATCCATGGATTATCATGCCGCACTTCAAAATGCATATGAAGCTTTAGCCAGATCAATCCCAAATCAATCCCAAATCAACAAAACATCCCCACAAAGAATGTCATCCTCATAATTCCCAGTTAACATCTATTATTACACTACCAACTAAAATAAACCATGGTGTCAGTACATCGTACTCCCTAACTCTCAATATTCACGTTATCTTTCATAGGGTCGTAGGTCATTCGCAGGTCTTACCCTCATATTATCTTTCCTAGGGTCGTAGGTCTCTCATGGGTCTTACCCTCACGTTATCTTTTCTAGGGTCGTAGGTCGCTCATAGGTCTTACCCTCATGTTATCTTTGTTAGGGTCATAGGTCACTCGTAGGTCTTACCCTCATGTTATCTTTGCTAGGGCCGTAGGTCGCTCGTAGGTCATACCCTCACGTTATCTTTGCTAGGGTCGCAGGTCGCTCGTAGGTCTTACCCTCATGTTATCTTGCTAGGGTCATAGGTTGCTCGTAGGTCTTACCCTCACGTTATCTTTTCTAGGGTCGTAGGTCGCTCGTAGGTCTTACCCTCACGCTATCTTTATTAGAGTCGTAGGTCACTCGTAGGTCTTACCCTCACGTTATCTTTGCTAGGGTTGTAGGTCGCTCGTAGGTCTTACCCTCACGTTATCTTTCATAGGGTCGTAGGTCGCTCGTAGGTCTTACCCTCAAGGTATCTATTATAGGGTCGTAGGTCGCTCGTAGGTCTTACCCTCATGTTATCTTTTTTTTAGGGTCGTAGGTCGCCCGTAGGTCTTACCCTCACTTTACCTTTCTCTTGGGTCATAGATCATACGTCTATCTTTACCCGTTGTCCTTACCTTTCTCTTGGGTCATAGATTATACGCCGATCTTTACCCATTATCTTTACCTTTCTTTTCGGGTCGTGAAATACCGCTTGATAAATTCTCTATCATCATCAAGTTCTACTCATTGTATTTAAGTTATCATTTAGTCAAGTAATTCTACTTTCAGTCATCACGACATCGTCAACCATATCCTTTCTGTCACTCTGCCGCCCACTCCCTCAAGAACCTTATATTGGCACCGTTACCCCAATACGAGCTACCATTGTTCAACCATGTTTATCCATCATGACCAGTCCACCAGGAGACAAGTTTGTCTTTCCCCAACAGACATTCACACCAATGAATGACACTCACACAATCTCTCCAGGGCAACTTTCGGGTCCTGGTATTTAATCATCTTCCACCTTGAACTTTCGAAAGGTTGACGCCAATCTCACCTTCAGGTTCAAGACGATTAAATAGGGGCAGTTGTCGTACCCCAAATTTTCCCTATCTCTTTTACTTTTGTCTGGCTTTGAACTTTGCATCCCATTTGCACCATTTTTTTACTCAGTCATTTGCATATCCCGCATCTCATGGAATCAAGCGCCTTGGTTTGAGGTATTAGGGTTGTTCCCTCTTTATGTCTAATTTTGTTTTGAAGTTCTCTTATCAGGTAAAACGGAAACACATCTGGTTCTTGATTAGTGGATCGTGGGATGGATTTTTGGGATATCATGAAGTTTTTGTCATCATGTTTCAAGTCTTGAATCACAATTTTCCAAGAAAGTCATTTACAAAGGAAAAATGGTCAAATGCACTCTGAAAAGTCAAACTTTGACTTTTGGTAAAAATCAAGTTTCAACCATTATATTTCATCAAGAAAAGAAATTGGTTCATCAAGAAGTCAGAAATCATACACTACTTTGGGAAAAGAAAGAAATATTTTTTTTTTAAATACTTGGAAAATTTTCTAAGTGGTAAGAGATTTCAGAACTTATGGGCCAAATTCCATGCAAGTGCAGTCAGAAGTTGCAAATTTGATTCAGAACATAACCTTCAATCAGAACATGGTTCTTCAGCCTCCATGCAAGTGCGGTCATAAGTTGCAAATTTGGTTCAGAACATAGCCTTCAATCAGAACATAACTCCTCAACATATGGAGGTTACGTTCCACGCTTTAGTCAGAACATATGGAGGCTTTGTTCTTTGATCAGAACATGACTCCTCAGAGTTTCATTCTTTAGCACATAAAGGCTATGTTCTGTTTTCAGTTCAGAACATCATCAAGCCCCACAAAACCTCGTTCCATCCAACTTGCTGCCCTGCTTTGGCACACTCCTGCAACCAGCTGCCACAACGCTCCAAATTGCCGCTAACCCAGTCCACGCATGCACTTTCTCAGACCCCATAATTGCACCAAATTAGCATAACTAAAACTGTGATTAAAAAGAAAAGAAACAGTATGCCAAAAGTGTTTAAAACTCATTTGTTTTCCCCCCTAAAACCATAGCAAATCCATCTATAAATAGTTTCTTCCATGACACATTCAAAGGGATGGGTTTTTAGAGAGGGGATGGGTTTTTAGAGAGAGGCTGGCTTTTGAAGAGAGGATCATCAAATACATGAAAAAAAAGGAGAGAAAAAAAAAACACTCAAACATTCATAAACTTAGAATTTTCCAAATCAAAAACCTTTGTTTTTTCCCTTTAAAACAAAGAACTTAACATTGTTGTTCCCTGTTCGTGCAAACCCCAGAACATTCAAAGGCAGCAACTCAAAGTCCCAAACCATGCTCCAGGTTCAAGGTAAGTCTCCCTGACTCTGCATGTTTTTATTCAGAACATCATCAAACATGTAAATGCCATAATATTGATGTTGTCCATATCATTGCATAAGTAGAAAAAACTGTGGATCAAAACTTCTAGAATAATGCTAGGCTCAGAATTAGGATTAGAACTTCTACAAACTGTTGTGCGTTATCCTTCTGATTTGTTGTTTAATAAGAACTGAATGAACTGCTAGTGTGCTGATTAAAAGTCAAAATGTAACACAGAACTTCTGTTATTCACTCATCATTTTAACACACAGAACTTCTAGATTTTTTTCTCGCTGTTAGCACAGCATCAGAACTTCTAGGTTTTCTTACTGTTTTAACACGCACAAAACTTCTAGGATTTCTTACTGTTTTAACACGTACAGAACTTCAGAAATTTCCTCACTGTTTTAACACATACAAAACTTCTTAGTTCTACTCACTTTTTTAACACATACAGAACTTATGAGTTCTACTCACCTTTTTTGACACATACAGAACTTCTGAAATTTCCTCAATGTTTTAACACATACATAACTTCTGAAATTTCCTCATTGTTTTAACACATACAGAACTTCTGAATTTTACTCACTTTTTTAACACATACATAACTTCTGAGTTCTACTCACCTTTTTTAACACATACAAAACTTCTGAAATTTCCTCACTATTTTAACACATACAGAATTTCTGAGTTCTACTCACTTTTTTAACACATACAGAACTTCTGAAATTTCCTCACTATTTTAACACATACAGAACTTCTGAAATTTCCTCACTGTTAACACGCACAAAACTTCTGAATTTTTCTCATTGTTCTAACATTCAGAAGTTCAGCACCTAGCAACCCAAAACCTCTATTCCTTTTTCCCTCTAACATTTCTTGCAGGACCTCAGAGTGTACGAATCCAGAACTTCTGATTCCACTAACGTTCCTTTCTGATTCACGCGACTGGCTTCAGAACTTCTGATCTTTGTTTGTTTTGCTTGAAGTAGCACGCTTTTTCTATCTTTCATTTATTTTCCTTTTCTTCATTTTTTTAATATTAACTTAAAAAGCCATAAAAATATTTATAATTTAAGTTTCCTTATTTGTTCAAACCTTGAAACCATACCTTAGGTAGCTCCATGAGGCGATTAAACCCCGTTCCGATCGACTTATGTCGAAATAGACTTTTAGTCCACTTATACATAACATACAATTAGATTTTTAGTTTCCCTCTTAACATTTTTCTTTTGTAATTAAAACTCAAATCTCACAAATCAAAATTCCAAAGACACCTTTAATCATTACTTGAATTTATTTTAAAACTCACAAAACACTCAACCAATTAAAGCTTCCCCCAAAGGGCATGTTATCTTCGTTCTACCAAGATACCGGTCGTGCCTATTGATAGAATGTGTGCATTAATGTCGCCCACTAAAAAACACAAACAAACAAACTCTTTTATAGAGGAACTACGGTGTTCTGATTCCTTCATTGGATACGTAGGAAAAGGGTCGCGAAAGCCTCACGAACGCAATAATAAAAAACCATTCATTTTCCCTTAAGCAAGTATAGTTGTAGATAAATACACCCTTTAAGACAAGCAAACAAAATGGACCCCATTGAGTATAAAGGATGTGAGGGGTGCTAATACCTTCCCCTCTCATAACCGACTCCCTTACCCTTTCTCTTGGTCGCAAGACCATCTTATCCATTCCCTTGTGGTTTAATCGATATTTCCACTTCCTTCGGGATAAATAAAGTTCGGTGGAGGCTCTGTGTTTTCAGTCGGTAGCTTCACTAAGGATATAATCATCTATGTTGTAGATGTCTTTAACATCAAAGTTGAAACACCAGTCTTGGTACCTGGACTCTTGATGCTCTCGACACATGAAGGGAAGAGAGCATATGTTCCAAAGTATGGAACTTAAATCTGGAGGTTATGTAGGTTTCAAAGGAAATCAGAAAGGAAAAATAATTGGCTATGGAACTATTGGTAACGGTACACTTCCTTCTATTACTAATGTTCTCTTAGTAGATGGATTGATGGATAATTTGTTGTCCATAAGTTAATTAAGTGACAACAATTATGATATAATCTTTAATCAAAAGTCATGCAAAGCATTTAGTTAAAAAGATGGAGCTATCCTTTTTAATGGTAAGAGAAAGAACAACATTTATAAGATTAAACTTTCTGAACTAATTGTAAAAACATCGAAGACCTAACCCTAGCGAAGCGGCGATTCTGAAGATGGGCAAGCTTGGAAGACCACCACAGAAACAGGTGGTCCAAATGCCTTCGGCGAGTGTCATAGTTTTCTCTCCTGCTTCACAATCTCATGGAAAGGGTACCACTGGTACTTTCGATTCAATGATGTTTAACGAAAAAGCTTCAGCAGAGCCTGTGCTAAGTTCGAATCTTGAGGAAGAAATAGAGGAACACGATGCAGAAAAATCATCCAAGGCTCAACCCTGGGTTGATATAATAAGAGGTAATCATACTCCATCAAATGGTATGAATATCCTGTATACACCTCCTTCCATTGTTAACGGGGAAATTGAAGTTGTCATCGAAGAAAAAGATATCACATCAGAGGTTAAGTTATGGGAGAATGGTATGATCTTGTATGTGATAGGTCATGAACTGACAATGACAGCAGTTAAGAAGTTTATGATGAAGACCTGGGATTTTGCAGCCCTACCAGATGTATTCTACAATGAGGAAGGGTACTTTATTATCAAGATAAAATCAAAAGAGGATATGGAGCTTGTGTTGAGAAAGGGCCCATATACTATATTCAGAAAACCTATGTTCCTCCTGGAGTGGAGACCTCTATTCTCACTGGACAAAGATGTGGTGCGATTAATGCCTATTTGGGTCACGTTTCCACAACTTCCACTGATTTATTGGGGACAGAAAAGCATTGGGAAAGTAGCTAGTGCAATTGGAAAACCTATTATGACATATGAATATACTTATAAGAAATTAAGAGTTACATATGCTAGAGTTCTCGTTGAGGTGGATATTACAAACTAGTTAAGGGATTCTATAAATATTAGGGATCCACAAGGAAATAAAATTATGTAGAAGGTGGAATATGAATGGAAACTAGTTCTTTTGCAAGAAATGTAACAAGATGGGGCATAACTATGATAAACAGAGAGTTGTAAAACCTACTCAGAAGTGGATTGAGAAACCCACGGTTATAGAAGAGGAAAACAATAGAGGTGATAGCAAGGAAAAGCAAATAGATGACAATTCTGGTTCCTTGGAAAATAATTAAGACATGGATGATATGGATTGGAGAATTTTGCCTCCTACTAAAGCTTCTGGAAGATCAAGAAATGGAGCAAATGGAAAAGATTCACCCTTTCCTGTTAGGGATCTAATTAGAAATGGAAATAATGGTGATGGTTGTAGCAATGGTTTTGGGATCCTTGGAATGGAGGATGACAAAATAGTGGATGCTACATGATTCTCACTTGAAACGTAAGGGGCCTCAATAAAGGTGTAAGGTATATTGAAATTAAGTCCCATATCAATTATCTATAGCTTCCATGCATTGAATTATTGGAAACTAAAGTCAATAGCTGCAATGTTGTAAAGATCATACAAACATTTGGAAATGACTGGAGCTGGCTGGATAACTATGATAAGCACCCTATTGGGAGGATATGGGTTATGTGGAAGCACAAGGAGGTCTATGTTAATAGGAATAGTTGTGCGGATAAATACCTACACTGTGAGATGACTGATAACAGAGGCCTCAGGTTTTCGATTACTTTTATCTATGCTCATAATCAGATTGCAGATAGAAGAAGACTCTGGACAAAGATTCAAAATATAGCTGGCAACATTCATAATCCTTGAATTGTAATTGGAGATTCCAACAATGTTCTCACTATTGCAGATTTATTTGCTAGAAACCCAGTTCATGGTGCAGAATTTGAAGACCTGCGCTTAATAATGACAGTCTCCAATCTTTTTGAACATGACACTTGAGGGAACTCTTTACCTGGTCTAATAAACAGAGTAACTGTCTGATCTACTCTCGCATAGACATGGCCTTATGTAATCAAGACTGGTTTGTCAAGTTCCCTAAGTGTGAAATAGAGGTCATGAATGCCCATATTTCGGATCATAGTAATATTAGAGTCCAGATCCATGGCCATGTGTATAAGGAGTTAAAAAATCAAAAAAGATTTAGATTGATGAATAATGTAGTGAACCATTCTGACTTTTGGAGGTGGTAGAAAAGAGCTGGAGTAAAAGTAAAAAGGGCCAACTAATGTATGTGTTGTCACGTAAACTGGAGAGACTTCAGCCAATTATGAGGGGTTTAAACAGGAGGACCCTAAATGATATTAAGAAGATTCATGTCTGCAGATATGATCTTGCTCTTTGTCAGCAACAACTAATTAAAGACCCCATTAACTCTGTTATTGCAGGAAGTCAAAACCTGGACTGACAAGATCATATACCTTACTGAAGAGGATGAAAAGATTTTGAGGAAAAGATCCAAAGCTCAGTGGATTCAGTTATGGGACTCTAATAATGCTTACTTTCATGTACTAGTGAGAGGTAGACAAAAACAAAATGCCATCCTTCATCTAATAGATCAAAATGGTAAATATTTGACTCAGCATAAGGACATGGAGAATTAAGTATTGATATTCTATTCAGACTTGATGGGTACAACTACTGCAAAGCTGAATCACCTGGACATTGATGTTATTATAAAAGGTTCCCAGTTAACTGAAGCTAGCAAGGCCAGTTTGATTAAGCCTTTCTCTGAGAAGAAAATTTTGGAGGAACTTAATAGTATTGGTGATGATAAGACCCCAGGGTTAGATGGTTTCACTGCAAAATTCTTCAAAACTGCCTGGACTATTGTGAAAGGAGATCTGTTGGCAGCTATCCATGATTTTTACCAGCACAATCATATTTATGCAGCAATCAATTGTGCAATTATGACCCTTATTCCTACCACAGTGTATAATATTCTTTAAAAAATTCTTACAAATCGGCTCAGTAAAGTAATCAAGGAAGTTATTGATGTCAACCAATCTTCTTTTCAACCTAGAAGATTGATTCATGACAACATCCTAATGGCTTATGAGCTCTTGAGGGGATACAATCGCAAACATATTTCCCATAGGTGTGTTATACAAATGGATATTCATAAAGCTTATGATACGTTGGATTGGATTGCGTTAGCCGTGATTATGAAGGAGATGAATTTCCCTAGAAAGTTTGTGGAGTGGATTATGGAATACATCAGCACAGTCTCATATAGGTTTTCTATAAAGGGCCAGCTGACTGAATTACTGAAAGCAAGAAGAGGTTTGAGACAGGGAGATCCAATATCTCCACTTCTTTTTGTTACCGTCATGGAATGTCTTCACGAAACCTTAACCAACCTTGTTCATATGCAGAATTTTAAATTTCATCCCCGCTGTAAAAAACACTGCCTAACTAACATTAGTTTTGCAGATGACCTCATTTTATTCTCTAGAGGTGACGCCTATTCTGTGAGCAGCCTGATGAATATTTTCAAGTCCTTCTCTCAAGCCACGGGACTGTATGTTCAACTAGTTAAATGTTGAGTTTACTTCGGTGGTGTCCATCATATGGTCAAACAGGAAATATTGCAGCTTACTGGTTTTGGTTGAGGGAGCCTGCCTTTCAAATATTTAGGAGTTCCTCTTGTGAGTAGGAATCTGTCCATTCATCAATGTCATCCTTTAATTGAGAAAATTACAATTAGAATAAAGCATTGGAGTTCTCACCTCTTGAGTTATGCTAGAAGATGCCAACTAATAAAAAGCGTTATTTTCTCTATTTCTGCTTATTGGCTGCAAGTCCCTCCCCTTCGTAATCAGGTCCTACAGGAAATTGATGTTATTTTCCGAAGCTTTATATGGAGTAGATATGAAGTAATCAGTAGGAAAGCTCCGATAGCATGGTATTCGGTATTTAAACCTAGAGTGGTTAGGGGTTTGAACATTATCAATCTCTATACATGGTGTTGCACCCCAAAATTTGCCCTCCAATTTTCACACCAGAAAACTCCTAGAGGTCCTCAATTGCTCAAGTTGACTAAGGATTGGCCAGATAAATCCTCCTCTTAAGACAATGAGCCTCAAACTAGGGTTTCACTCCTCATCAATATGTTTGAGTTTCCAAGGGTCCTAAGTGGATTCCATTTCCCTAATATGTCCGCAAGACCATCCATGCCAAGTTTCATGCCTTGCACAAGAAGTTTGTTCAGTCAACTGCTCAAATGCCTGAAAATCAACTATATTAGGTCAAAAGTCAATTGTGACCCACATACAGTCAAACTTCAAGATTTTTCTCAACATAAACATTTTGAAGTGATATCCATCATTTTATCAAGGGTTGATCATAATTCCCCAAGGAATGCTACTAATTCATCAAAACTCAAAAGTTGCTAAATTAGGGTTTCTTAGGAAAAGTCAACCAAACTTTGACCAAGCATACTTCTTTCATACTTTATCAGAAATTTTTCATCCAAGGCTCATTTTGAAGAGAATCCAATTCCCTACAACTCATCTTCATCCCTCAAGTTCATGAAATACACTCATGAACAGATATAAATTCTTACATTATAGGTCGTTTTCAAAAGTCAACAAAAACACCTTTTGGGTCAAAGCTTCTTACATGAACATGGAATATCCAATTGAGATGAAACCAAAGAGGTAGCTTTGGGGACATCCTAATCTTTCTAAAAAGTCCAAGAACACCCTCATATGGTTAAAATTAAGACAGATGTGCATTGTCATAGTTGGCCATTTTTTGAAAAAAATGCATGAAGCAAATATTGAACAAACTTGGAATTTTTTCCAAATAGTCCAATATTTTCAAGTTTGAAACTCATTCCTAACATGGTCCACTACCTCTAAGACCACCCATACATTTTTCTACTATTTATGCTATTTATTTTGATATTTTATTCATTAAAATTCATAATTAAATAAATAATTAATAGAAATAATGTTAATTTTGCTGTGAATCCATTTTGGGAAAGTTTTATGCTGGTTCATGTCAATTGATTTTGTGCAATAACCCTTAAAATATGTCCAGGTTCATCCACATGTGATAATGGCATAAAATCATCAAATATGATATTTTTTTAAATTTTGATCATGGTCTTAAAACACAACATTATGAGGGAGATTCTTTCCATGATTTCTTGTCTCCTAATTCTCCTCTATAAATATAGAGTCGTACAAGCTTGAAATACACGAAATTTCTCTCTAAAAAGATCTCAAAAAGCTCTTCAAAAAGCTCTCCAAAATCTATTCAAAAATATCTCCAGAAATCAAAGAATTGGTGCAAGTCATATCTCGAGGTTCCGGTCTCTCTTGATTGACATCAAGCCTCAAATCATCCTATTGAAGTCCCTAGGAGTCTTACAAGGCCCAAGAGAAACCCATCACACGCCTAGCATGCCCTCATTTAACAACACCAGTTTGGTAAAATTTTAAACTTCGAATCTCTAATTTTAATCACATTTCATGGCATGCTAACGTTTGTTTGAGTTTATATAGAATAGTTATGGATGGTTGAATCAGAGGTTCCATGCAAGAATATGAAAACACCATGGTTAGAGTATGAAGCTTTCGAAGATTCGGGCCTTGAGATTTCTGATGATTGCACCCCCTGTTTACTTTTGCTACTAGGCCCATCTTTATTTTCTTATTTTAGTCATTTCATTTATTTCTTTTAATCCATTTTTTTAATCAATAAACAAATATAAAACTCACATAAAAATAGATTTAGGATTTTTTCTTAATTAAATTTTAATTTTGGTAAATTAATTAACTAATTACTTTAACTTTTTCTTTAAATTAAAATTAATATAACTTAGGTTTAATTTCATTTTAATTCATTTTCCTTTTCGTAACAAAAATACTAAAAAAAGATAGAATTAATTTCTTTTATTTAACTTTCATGTTTCTTTAATAATTAACTTTTTTTAAAATATAGATCTACATCAATTATTTTTTTAACTTAAATTTTTTTATAAATTAAAACAAAAAACAACAAAAAGATTTTTTATATCTTAGGATTTTTAGACGTCTTTTCAAATTTGTGCGTTATTATTCTTTCGCACTTCATTTTATTATTGTAAATGTATATTGGGATGTAATAGATGATTAGTAGGACCTTTATTGCTTTTATTTATCCCCCCCCCCCAGTTTTGGATATGTACATAATCCCTCTCCCTGAAGCCTCGTAATAGCTAGGTTTTATATTTCTGCACTTTTAAATTACTGCAATTATTAACTGCTAGATATATGACTAATAGGATTGTATGGCAAGAATAATCAAACATTAGCAAACTTAACACAAGACTAAAATAACTGAATATAACACACCTTGCACATATTCATCCTTAGGGTATACCTCAGTTGGTTGCCTCAGAAAATAATGGTCATGTCCCTCGAACGTAGGGATGTCTTAGCAAAGACCCTTAATTATAAAGTCATCATAAAGATCATGGTCCCTAACGTCCCTCGAGTTGCCTATGAGAAATGATCTTGTCCCTCGATGTTGCCTATATGATGATAGTCCCTTCGAATGCTAAGATATCTTTACATGTTGCCTTCGACGACCATAGCATCCCTTTCGATAGTCCCTCAACATCCAATGATAGGGCTATCTACTCACTAATAGTAGGATAGCACTGTCTAAAGGAAACGAGAAAATGAACAATCTTTTTCGAGTAGGTAGAAACTCTTAAATACTTTCTCAAAACAATAAAAACTCTTTTTCACAAACACTTTCAAAACAGTTTTCAAAAACAACTTCGTCACACTCTTGAGGACATATACAAGGGTTATCACGAAGTTAAACAAAAACTTTTCAAAACACACACAAGAAATTTCAAAATGAGCAAGTACCTAAGAGCCCATGGAAAACTACAGATAGAAAGGATGCTAACACCTTCCCTTTCTATAATCTACCCCCGTACTCAGAAACATCTCGAAAAAGGTTTTTCTATTCTTTTTCCTTTTCTTTTGTAGGATGAAATAAAAGTCGGTGGCGACTCTTGCTTTCTGCAACATTTGTGAATACAAACGCAAAACCAGTATAACAGTCGGTTCTGCCACCATATCACAGAACTGGCGACTCTGCTGGGGACTTATGCTTTATTAAAGTGGGATATACCTTAGGACCTAGGTCATTTCTAAAATTGCTTTTTTGTTTGTTTTTCCTGCTTTATCTTTAAGGGTTTTTGCTTGGGTATTGTTGAAGATACTACACCCGGATCTGGGGGCACTTTTTAGGTAAACAACAATAGATCGTGGAGAATGTACAACATATACCGATATGGTTTAAGCGATGGCTGTGTTGGTGTGACACTTTGGTTGGTACCGGTATCCTTTATTTGGAAACGAAGAGAATACGGGGCCGCCACGTGGTGTCGTGAAGCACTAACGGACCTTAGAACCTTAGTTGAACAAACTTGGCCATTATAAAGTAGTGAGATAGTCGGCCTCGTTATAAAGCTGAGGATTGGTTGATACTCGATGCTACACTCATTGAGATCAGACTTTCGAGATATTTCAGCCACAAGAAAAGATTGCCTGAGCTGAAACAATGCCCGATAAAGGATGATTAGTGATATTGAGAATCCTTAGAACCCGGTTACTTTTCTAAGACAGATTCGAAACCAACTAAACATCAAGAGGGTACTTACCTATGGACTCCATTCAAGCCTAAACCTAAGGCTACTTGTGTGACTTGTTTGATTTCAGTTCCAAATAATTTGAACTCATTGCAGGGTGTGATCGGTGGGAATGAGAACTGACTGTTTTGGAATGCTGGTTCGCGTTTGCGTTTGTTTTCGCAAAGTGTCGCGGTAAGCAAGAGTCGCCACCGTCTTTTATTTTATCCAACAAGGAAAGGACAAAAGCACAAAAAAAATCCTTTTTGAGATGTTTCTCGGGTTCGGGAGGTAGATTATAGAAAGGGAAGGTGTTAGCACCCTTTCTATCCGTGGTTATCCACGGGCCCTTAGGTACTTGCTCATTTGTGTTTTCAAAAGTTTGCTTTTCTTTGTGTTTGTGGGTTTGAAAAGAGTTTTTGTTGGAAAGAGAGTGTAAGTGCGAAAAGTTTTGTTTTGTTTTTAACAGGAGCAAGTACTTAAGAACCTCTACCTACTCAAAAAGGAATTTAAACTGTGCAAATGTCCTTTAGACAATGCTATCCCACTATTGAGGAGTAGGTAGCACCGTCGTTGGAGTTTTCGGGTCAATTCGATTAAGGGACGTGCGGTCACTAAAGCAATGTTAGGACGCTTTAGCGGTAACCCTAGTGTCTTAGATCATTTTTCCGAGGCAACTGTTTCGAGGCAACTTATGATCTTAGAACAAGAGGACGACCTCTAAAATATCCTATACTTAATGACCATGTTTGAGGCAACCAAGTGAGGCGTACCCTAAGAGTGGCATGTGCGAGTGAATTGTTTTTTTCCAGTTATATTATCTTTGTACATATGATGGTGAGCTACGATTTATTTTTAAATTAAAGGTTAATCTTGTCATGCATCACCTATTTACTAGCAATCATATAAAAGTAATAAAGTGCAGAAAGATAAAATCCTACGCTATTACAACCATATCGAAAGGCATAAAAAATATGTAGGAAAACAAAATAATAAAAACAAGGAAAATGGGCTTTTCGACCCAGGCAGCAGCATCCTTTGATTGAAATTTAGTTGGCCTCCTTCGATTGGGGCTGGCAACAGCAAAGTCACATCTTTCGATTGGGCCTTGGCAGAGGCGAAGTCCTGTCCTTCGATTGGGAACAGTGGGACAGCATGTTGTGTCTTTCGATTAGGAGTCTGGAATCAGTCATGCCCTTCAATTTGCCTTTGTCTCCTTCGACTGTGGGTTAGAGTCAGTAAGGTTCTGGCTTTTCCACAGGCTCCTTGCTGACTCACTGTAAGCATCTCAGGCCCTCAGATTTTGATTCGAAAGGCTTGTGCAGCTAGCCAATCGAAGGGTATAACAAACATGTCTTAAGTTCTTAAAAGGCAACATCCAAACATAACTACAGTCCAGGGGTTAGCACAAAAAAACAAAATGATGGGCCTCAAAGTCCAAAGTATAACTAATTAAGGTTGAGTTCTCAGCGTATGGGCAGTCAGAATCGAATGTTAAAACAAGGTCCAGAAATATCTACATTTTTTTTATTTGCATGTACTCATGATGCTTAAATGAAGGGTCCCAAGTTTGGAGAGAACTTACCTCTTGAAGCGCTTAAATCGAAGGAAACTGCAAGTGACTTCCTAGGTGATGAATGGAATTTCGTTGGGGTCTTCCTGAGGCTAGTTCAATTACCACCTTGCTTGAACAGTCACTGAATCGAAGGAGGGAGTTTAATAGTGGTGAGTGAAATGAAAGTTATTATATAACAGTCTAGAGGATAAATCGAAGGCTGGTTATCTGGCTGTTCGAGAGTGAATCGAAGGATTCACCAATGTATGAAGGGTCTGAGTTTTTCTTAAGAGTGTTAGGAATAAAACGTTGGGAGGTTTCTAAGAGTTTTTGAGAATTTTCAACAGAGTTTTCTTGCTTGAGGATTTTTTACGATTTTTCTCTCTTAGAAAAAATCTGGGCCCTTTTCTTTGCCAATGGTTCCTCTATTTATAGAGAAAGGGTTTGGGAGTTAAAACAAAGGCGTGGCTTGGCTGAAACTTTTTGGAGGGAAAATAAAATGTTTTGAACAGTTTGGGTTAACTGCTCTTTGCAGCCTCTGAGGAACAGTGCTTTATGCTATTTCGGTGCAAGAACGGAGCAGTGTCTCAGGACTGCTGTGTACCAGTTCTGGCCAGTGTACCATGCCTGAACTGGGCAGCAAGCATCTTTGACTATTTCATCCTTTCATTTTGATCCTCCTCCGACCAGATTCTTCTTCCAACATATTGTTTGTCTTTCGAACAAATCACCTTTGTGCATTATTTGAAGGGGCCAAATATGTGCTTCGAATGGACTTGCATGAAGGGAGCCATATGCCCATTCGAAAGAGGCATGCAAGAGGCAAAATGTCCAGACTCGAAAGTGGCATACAAGGGGCAAGATGTCCAAATTCGAAAGAGGCATACAGGAGGCAAGATGTCCAGATTCGAAAGAGGCATATAGGAGGCAAAATGTCCAGATTCGAAAGAGGCATACAGGCAGCACGCTTGGTGAATCGAAATAGGCTTGCAGGCAGCACGCTTGGTGAATCGAAATAGGCTTGCAGGAAGCACTTGTCCAGTCGAAGCAGGGTTGCAGGCAGCACTTCTCCAGGTCGAAGTAGGCTTGCAGGCAGCAAACTTGTTGAATCGAAGTAGGCTTCTTTGCAGGGGCATGTGTGGCCAACATGTCATGGCCTGTGATTGCAAGCATGGTAAGGAATTCTGCCTTGTAAATCTTGGCTAACACGCAGGAAAAAGGCTATATGGCCAAGTGAAATATTTTCACTAAGAGAATACAACATTCAAACGAAATCCAATATCCCAAGAAATGAACTTGCCCAAAAGGAGTCCAGCGCCCAATCGAAGGATGCAAGCCAAGCTTGTGTCGAAAGAGGTCAAAAGGCTAATCGAAGGATGCAAGCCAAGCTTGTATCGAAATAGGCCAAAAGGCCAATCAAAGGATGCAAGCCAAGCTTGTATCGAAAGAGGCCAGAAGGCCAATCGAAGGATGCTGATCGAAAGAGGCCTAAAGGCCAATCGAAAGAGCTGAAACGAAAGACACTTGTATTTTTCCAAATTTTGTCAAAATCATATTTTTATCTATTTCTCCCTTTTTGACAGTTTCCTCTTAATTTTGGTACTGGAAAATTCCAAAGTACTTGTTCTAGCTTGAACTTTGAGAATCCTTGTGAGAAAGGCCTTGAAGAATGAGAGGGCAAATTTTGGGGTACAACAGTTGCCCCTGTTCAATTTTCTTAAACCTGAGGATATAGATTGGCTTTCGAGCCTTTCGTGATCCGAAGGTGGAAGATAATTGAACACTAGAGTGCCCAAAAATTTGCACTCGCATGGTGTAATATCAACATTGTGATGTCGGGAATGGGCTTACAGATGCCATTTAGAGATTGTTGGTAGGTGGTTTTGTCTTCGTTGACGGATTGTCTCAATTGACAGGTTGTCTCTATTGACAGGTTGCTTTAGAAAAATCTTTAGGAATCGATTTAACTGATTTTGTCTCCATTGACTGGCTGTCTCTTCTGATGGGGTGTCTCCTTTGACGAGTTGTCTCCATTGACAGGTTGTCTCCATTGACGGGTTGTCTCTATTGACGGGTTGTCTCTATTGACAGGTTGCCTCAGAAAAATCTTTAGGAATCGATTTAACTGATTTTGTCTCCATTGACTGGCTTCGCCTAAGAAAAATCTTTAGGAATCGATTTAACTGATTTTGTCTCCATTGACTGGCTTCGCCTCAGAAAAATCTTTAGGAATCGATTTAACTGATTTTGTCTCCATTGACTGGCTTCGCCTCAGAAAAATCTTTGGGAATTGATTTAACTGATTTTGGTCTCCCTTGACATAATTGAGAATTTAACTTCATCTTTCCTGAAAGGTAAAGGTCAGTCATATGCGATGCATGATATGGATCAAGCAATGATGTTCTCAACATAAATGAGATTTTATGGTATGATGCGTATATGCATGTATCATGATGTATGGAAATGTGATGTTTTAGTTGGGGAAAATAAATCCCGAACGGCTGCTGGAGAGCAGGGTTGGATTTTTCGTTTCCACTGGGGATGATGAACGAAGATGATTGCAAGAATAAACCTGCAGGAGAGGATGACTCCGTTGGGGAATAAACTGGTGAAGAGATTACTCTGCGGGGAATTACTCTGTGGGGAAGAGATACTTTGCTGAGATTTTAATGATAAACTCCGTTGGGGATTCCGTTGATAAGCTCTGTTGGGGATTTTGATGATGAACTCCGCTGGGGAAATGACTCCACTGTGGTGCCCTGTATTCCGCCGGGGAACATTCTTATATTCTGTTGAGGAATATTAAGACTGTCGGGGATGCTCTTACGCTCGCTGGAGAATATCTTTATACTCCGCTGGGGAATATTAAGACCTTTTGAGGATACCCAACCTTTTTTAGGGCTTAAGGTAGACCAACTCTGCTTGGGGAGAGTATTGCTGATTTGTTCAAAGTTGCAAGTCTCAGCCGAGAGAGCTATCATTACTGTCTTACTCTGCGGGGAGTGAAAGTATCTTAGCCATATTCTTCAGCTGAATATATACCTTGGTACCTGGTGGACAGAGCAACTAGAACGCTCAGACAATTCCTATTTCCCCTACTTCTGATATCACCCGTAATTTGTCCTTTGTTTCGCATGTAAATATTTATGAGTAGCAATTAATGTCAGATGCATATATCAAAAATGAACATTGGACGTTCTTTGCAAAACAAAACAGATAAAGGAAAAACAGTTTGAAATTTGTCTGAAAATGAATTTGTATTGATTTTGAAGTTTGGCCTGTAAATAGGCGTTTTGTACAAGAGGCTGACGTCCTAGTAAGAGAACGCCGCCGAACCAATAGAATTTATACAATTTGTGAAAAGAAAACAAAACAGCTATGTGAATAATCCCATTGGGTTCCAGCTCTGCTATTGCCTTTATATCTTTAAGCATCTCATCACTTTGTTGCTTAGTTGAAGATGAGTCTGATTGACTGGTGCCGTCCGAGCCTGATAGTTGATACCGAAGTCCGGATGTGAGGTGATCCAATGAGACATAGTGTTACGCTTTAATCCCTAACTTTTGCCTGGACCGCCCTTTCAGGTTTTCAGTCCACCGGGATACCCATTTTTGCCCAAGCCGCCTTTTCAGGTTTTCGACTTGCCGGGTGTACAGATTTTTTTTTATTTTCATCCCTTATTTTTTCCCGAACCCTTTTGGTTCGCCGGGAAGCCCTTATTTTTGCCTAGGCCAGTCAACCTAGCGGGTCTTTGATTATGCGTAGTATCTTTTTACTATGTCTGCATTGGCGGGGTGAGGAAGGTCGTCACCATCCATGGTGGTTAGAATCATCGCTCCTCCTGAGAAAATGTTCTTAACCACAAATGGCCCTTCGTAAGTAGGGGTCCATTTTCCCCTGGGATCACCTTGTGGTAGAATAATGCGCTTGATTACCAGGTCCCCAACTTGATACTCTTGTCGTCTGACTTTCTTGTTAAATGCCTTGATCATTCGTTTTTGGTACATCTGACCATGACAAATAGCAGTAAGTCTCTTTTCGTCGATTAGATTCAATTGATCAAGTCGGGTCTGGATCCAGTCGTCTTCGCTCAAACCTGCATCTTTCATGATCCGAAGAGAGGGTATCTGAACTTCAATAGGCAAGACTGCCTCCATGCCATAAACCAAGGAGAAGGGTGTTGCCCCTGTTGACGTTCGTGCTGAGGTACGGTACCCATGAAGAGCAAATGGTAACATATCGTGCCAGTCTTTGTATGTCACTGTCATCTTCTGCACAATCTTCTAATGTTCTTATTTGCCGCTTTGACAACCCCATTCATCTTCGGCCGGTAGGGAGAAGAGTTGTGGTGCTGTATTTTTAATTGCTCGCAGAGCTCAGTGATCATTTTGTTATTAAGGTTGGTACCATTGTCCGTAATGATCCTCTCTGGTACACTGTATCGACAGATCAGGTTGTGCCGAATGAACCGTGCCACGACGTTCTTGGTTACTGTAGCAAAGGAGGCTGCTTCAACTCACTTCGTAAAGTAATCAATCGCTACTAGGATGAAACGGTGCCCGTTGGATGTCGTAGGTCTGATCTCTCCGATCATATCAATGCCCCACATTGCAAAAGGCCAAGGTGCTGTCAAAACGTTCAGAGGAACTGGAGGAATGTGCTCCTTATCAGCATAGACCTGGAACTTGTGACATGTCCGAGAATGCTGATAACAGTCGGCTTCCATTGTAGACCAGTAATATCCTGCCCGGAGGATTTTCTTTGCCATGGTATGTCCACTGGAATGAGTTCTGAAAGTACCTTCATGCAGCTCTGCCATGTTCGCTTCTGCTTCAGTCTTATCCACACAACGCAGTAAGGTTGAATCATGGTTACGCTTGTAAAGAATGTCATTGCTGATGAAGAACTTCGCCGCGAATATCCTCAGGAACTTCTTGTCATTAACAGATGCACCCTCGGGGTACTCCTGAGCTTCAAGGTATCTCTTAACCTCATGATACCAGGGCTTTTCTGTTACCTCTTCAGTCTCGAGATCACAATAATGTGCAGGTTCATCCAATTTCCAAATAATGATCCGGGGGGCCTCTTTGTCCCATTTGAATTTGAACATAGAAGACATCGTAGCTAACGCGTCCGCCAACTGATTCTCTTCTCTCGGAAAGTGTTCAAAGGTCATCTCCTCAAAGTGGGGAAGCAACGTCAACATATACTCTTTATAAGGAATAAGATTTGCATGTTTCGTATCCCACTCTCCTTTGATCTGACTGATCACGAGAGCGGAATCTCCGAAGACACTCAGAAACTTAATCCTTAGGTCAATTGTTGCTCGAAGACCCATGATGCACGCTTCATACTCCGCCATGTTGTTGGTGCAGTTGAAACATAATCGGGCGGTAAACGGAGTATGAGAGCCTTTAGGAGATATGATCACAGCGCCAATACCATTACCCAAAGCGTTTGAAGCTCCATCAAAGTACACAGACCATCAGGATCCTTCTTCAGGTCCTTCATCCGGTCCAGGTGTCTCACAATCAGTCACTACCATGATATTCTCGTCCGGGAATTCAAAGTTCATAGACTGGTAATCATCCACTGCCTGATGTGCCAAATGGTCTTCCAATACAATTCCCTTGATTGCTTTTTGAGTTGTGTACTGGATGTCAGACTCAGTCAAGATCATCTGCCATCTTGCTATTCTTCCGGAGAAGGCAGGCTTTTCGAAGATATACTTGATTGGATCCATCTTTGAAATCAACAGAGTAGTGTGAGTCAGCATATACTGTCTCAGCCGGCGAGCAGCCCATGCCAAAGCGCAGCAAGTTTTCTCAATTAGTGAGTATCGGGTCTCACAGTCGGTAAACTTTTTGCTAAGGTAATAAATAGCATGCTCTTTTCAGCCAGACTCGTCATGCTGCCCCAGCACACACCCCATTGAATTGTCAAGTACTGTCAAGTATAGGATCAGAGGTCTCCCTTCAACTGGTGGCATTAGAATAGGTGGCTCCTGGAGATACTCTTTGATTCTTTCGAAAGCGGCCTGACATTCATCGTTCCAACGTACCACTTGATCTTTCTTCAGTAGTTTGAAGATTGGCTCACAAGTAGCAGTTAGGTTCAAGATGAATCGGGCAATGTAGTTCAGACGTCCTAGGAAACCTCTGACCTCTTTCTCTGTCTTGGGAGCCGACATCTCTTGTATGGCTTTCACCTTGGCAGGGTCCACTTGAATACCTTTATCGCTCACGACGAAACCTAGCAGCTTGCCAGACCTCACCCCGAAGGTGCACTTGTTCGGGTTCAACCTCAGTTTGTACAACTTCAACCGGTCAAACAACTTCTATAGATGGTCAAGGTGTTCCTCCTCAGTTTGGGACCTTGCAATCATATCGTCGACGTATACTTCAATCTCATGATGGATCATGTCATGAAACAAAGCAACCATGGCACGCTGATATGTTGCCCCAGCAGTTTTCAACCCAAAAGGCATGACCTTGTAACAAAAGGTACCCCACTGAGTAACAAAATTAGTCTTCTCCGTGTCTTCAGGAGCCATCTTAATTTGATTATAACCGGAGAAACCATCCATAAAGGAGAATACCTTGTGCTGAGCCGTATTGTCAACCAGAACGTCGATGTGAGGCAGAGGGAAGTCATCCTTAGGGCTTTCCCTGTTCAAATCTATGTAATCAACACACATTCTGACCTTACCATCTTTCTTCGGCACTAGAACCACATTGGCGACCTACAGAGGGTAAGAAGTCACCGCTAGAAAACCGGCGTCAAATTGTTTCATAACCTCGGCCTTGATTTTCTCAGACATCTCCGGGCGCATACGACGAACCTTCTGTTTTACAGGAGGGCAGTCTTCCTTGGTAGGCAGGCGATGAACCACAATGTCATTATCCAACCCAGGCATATCTTCATAAGACCAGGCAAAGATCTCAACATAGTCATGCAACATCTAAATCAACCGCTGTTTCACACTAAGCTCCAGATTTGCACCGATCTTGACTTCCTTCTTGTCTGTCTCAGTACCCAGATTCACCGTTTCCACTGGCTCTTCATGTGGCTAAATGGCCCTCTCTTTCTGGAGTAGCAGTCTTGCAAGTTCACCAGGCACTTCGCAATCATCTTCACCTTCGTCTTCGACTAAGTTGATCGGATTTTCGAAGTCATAACCGGCAGTAGCAGAGTCGTTCCCAGTAGATCCAGAGTGGATGGAGACCTGTGTATGTGAGTGTGTGTAAAAATAGATGTTTTGCAATATATAATAAAGAAAAACAAAGAGCGCAAAAATGCAAAAAACGTCCAATGCTTTTATTAATGATATATGAAAATGGCACACAAAAGCCCTCACAAATGAAGCCACGGTGCCCCGGGTAAGACACCGGGCCATAAAGTTTCAAAACATTGTCTGTTACAAATTCAAAACAAAGATTTCATTACTGGGTAACAAAAGTAATAGGGATGAAGTCTTTTGCTGTCCAGTTGCTTGGTCCACCGTTGGTCATAGGATAGATCTAGCTGTCGAATTCAGACTCCTCCACATCATCTTCAATGGCATTTACTCCCGAGTTGCTGATGAACACCGGAGGTCTTCCCATCCTTGCACTATGAACAGCCCTTTGAGCTTCTGCCGTGAAACCCAAACCAAACTTGTTAGTCTTCTGAGTGAAATCAGGAAGTCGGCCCCAGTTTGAATACTCACCCTTCTCAATAACATCCCGGGCGTCCTTTAAGGAAGCCATCTTCATAGGAGAATCTTCAATCACCGTCTCAGCTGATGCCAGTGTCTGAGGAACCTCTTCAAAGTGCTGAAATGGGGTCTCAATGAATTCCCCATCCATCTCTACGTATCTGAACGAGTTAAGGTGGCTGACCATATACTCTTCCTCCCCCTGTACTGCAACAATCTTCCCTTTGACCGGGTACTTCAGCTTCTGGTGGAGCGTTGAGGTCACAGCTCCAGCTTTGTGGATCCATGGACGACCCAGCAAACAAGAATAGGACGGCTGAATTTCCATCACATAGAATGTAGAATTGAAGACTTGAGAACCAACTTTAATTGGGATATCAACCTCATCCATGCACCATCCTTTTAGACCCATCAACGGCCCGAACAACAATGTTACTTGGCTTCAGCTCCAACCCTTTGCAATCCAACTTGTCTAGAGCTTTCTTGGGCAAGACGTTCAACGAGGAACCAGTGTCAACCAACACATGTGCAAGAGTAGTTCCCCTGCATTCAATGGAGACATGCAGGGCATCGTTATGGTTCTTCCCTTTAGCGGTCAGATCAGCGTCGGAGAAACCCAAACCATTATCAGCAGTTAAATTGGCCACACAATCGGTAAACTGATCAGCTGATGTCTTTTATGGCACGTGGGCCTTCTTCAGGAAGGTGATCAGAGCCTTGGAGTGGGCCTCTGAACACAACAACAGTGATAACATAGAAATCTTGGATGGGGTTTTCCCCAGTTGCTCAACTACATTATAATCACTCTTCTTAATAATCTTCAGAATCTCCTCCATCTCCTGTTTGGAAGCTTCAACAGTGATTGTCTTTGGCGCCTCCGTCTGGGCAGGCATATCAGTGGTGATCCCTTTGCCCCGAGCATCAGAGGACTCGGCGACAGGGGTAAGGATAGGAACTTGATCAGGAACGGCAGTGGGTACACTTTCAGGTGTAATGACAACAGGTTATTCGGACAATTGGTGGAGCAATATCAGGTGAGAAAAGTCTACCGCTGTGGGTGACCTTAGCAGGTCCAGTAATGTTGCTAACGCCGGTATCAACATCAAACTCTTGCTTAACTCCGAGAACATAAACATCTGCCCCATAGTGCCAAGGGACAGCTTTGTCAGAGGTGTAGGGGATGGGCCCCGGAACAGTGATGATTACAGGTGCGATCTTCGGAACAGGCGTAATTCTAACATGCTTCCTCGAGGGAGCCTTGGGAGAATTGTTGAAAATGGTAATGATGGCAACTTCTTCAGTAGGAATGGATGGAACAATGGTCTTTTCAAACAGGATCTCTTTGCTATCCATCAGGTTTTGGATACCTTACTTCAAAGATGGGCAACCAGTAGGTAAAACAGAACACATATGGCAACCTTCACCACAGCCCGGAAATAAACCGGCTAGCAACAGGTTCTTCTTGACAGTCATCAGAGGGGTAACAATATCATCTACAGATACTACAAACAAGTCTTCCTCTACAACATTCACTCCATGCTTGGGCATGGGAGCAGTTACAACATTGGGTCTCTCGGGCGCCTCAAACTCAATCTCCTTTGCATCAATCAAGTCTTGGAACTTATTCTTCAAAGTCCAACAATCATCCGTATTATGCCCCGGGCTCTTAGAGTGATAAGCGCAGCGGACGTTGGGGTTATACTTTGGTGATGTAGTATTTGGATTCTTTGGGGCTTCCCTTAGAGTCACAAAATTGGTCCTCAGTAACTGTGGCAGAATCTGAGACAAAGTCATGCTGAGACGGGTGAATTGCCTTCGAGGTCTCTTGTCCCTTTGTTGGTTGTGATGCTGAGGAGCACCAGCAAGTTTTGAAATAACAACCGCATTGACAGCTTGGCGGTGTTCGGGTCTATTCTGTCTTCTTGAACTGTAGACAACACTGGACTCTTTCCTAAACGGTTTCTTCTCGGTGCTCGATGAGGCACCCTTCTGTATCTTCCCAGCTTTGATAGCAGCTTCAATCCTTTCACCAGTCAAGATAAGGTCTGTAAACCCGGCTGAAGAGCTTCCAATCAGATGATTAAAGAACGGACCAGACAGGGTCCCCAAAAACATGTCAACGAGTTCACGATCAGCCAAAGGTGGATGCACCCTTTCGGCAAGGTCTCTCCATCTTTGAGCATACTCTTTAAATCCTTCACCCATCCCTATTGACATACCCTGGAGTTGGGTACGCGTAGGAGCAAGGTCGGAGTTATACTGATACTTCCTATTGAACACAGTAGCCAAATCCTCCCAGCTGCGGATACTGGCTCCGTCCAACTGATAGAACCACTCAAGCTGAGTCCCTGAAAGACTATCTTGAAAGAAATGGATCCACAAGTTCTTATCAGCAGTGTAAGGTTGGATCTTCCTCACATATGACCGGAAGTGCAACTTTGGACAGGAAGCTCCATCATACTTGGCAAAGACAGGTGCCTTGAACTTATGGGGAATCACCACCCCAGAGCATAGACCTAGATCTCCGAAGTCCAGACCGGGCACCTTCTGTATCTCCATAGCGCTCAAGCGGTCTTCCAGCTGTTTGTACTTATCCTCAGCAGGAGGATACTGTTCTTCATCATAATCTGTCTCTTTGTCGGAGACCATAGGGCTAGGAGCCCTCCTTTCTTGTGGACTAACCTTCCCTCCAGATGAGGTGGTCAGATCAACTTCATTTTGCATCCCGTTTCCAAACCTGCGTCCAGCGTTGAACAGGATGGTCCTCTTCTTCTTCTTCTTCCTCTCTTTCAGAATCAGGGTCTTCAAGTCCTGCTGACCCTTAGCTAGGCTCATGAACAACTCTTGAAATTGGGCATTCTGGGCCTAGAGGGCCTTGATAGCTTGCTCAGTGGAAGGTTCAGTAGACATGACGATTGCTGAAATAAACAGCGAAGAAGATAAGAGACCTGTAAAAGGGTACCTGTTTATGAAGTGCATGAGATGAAACGCGTATGATTTATGATTTCAAAGACAATCGAGATTCAAATTTGTAAACAAGAAAGGAAACACACTTGATTAGATTTAACTTCAGAATTTAAATTGTTCAACAAATTTCCCTTAGGCGTTACCAAAATGGAAATACTGAAAAGTACAAATTTCCCTTAGGCGTTACAAGAATGGAAATACTGAAAAGTAAATAAAAACTGTAAAAGAAAACAACAAAGGTCCATCAATGCTCCTATGGTCCCCTCTTCTCAGTGCAGATATAATCATTCAGGGCCCGCTCATTCTCCAGTTGCCTAGTCAGCCTCTAGATCTTTTGCTCTTGTTCATTGAACCTTTCCCGATAAGAATCCCGTTCTTCCTGCAGCTGCATCCAAGACCTCTTCAGTGTGCCAATATCAGTGGGCATATGAGGATGGAGAATAGTTGGAAGAACCCCTTCCTCATTTGCAACTTCGAGAGTAACAGGTCTGACAGCTTCATATGGCATACCTAGCTTCTGGGCACGGATGCGGATCCCTCTGAGATATGGCTCCATTGGCAGAGAAGTCTTTGGTCCCAACTCTTGTGGGTCAGATCGGTGAACTCTATCACAAGCCCTGATGAATCTACGACGCAGCTCGTCGCTATCTCCCTGAAAATCAAAGATGATATGACGCATCAACATCTCATGAGGCCCTTCTCTTGTGGCTCTTCCAAACTGACGGAGAGCTAAGCATGGGTTATAAAAAATCCCTCCATGGGTTCCTAGCAGGGGAACATTGGGATACTCTCCAAGCGATCAATGACAGTCACCTCATCCAAGCCTTTGAGAGTCCAAATAATGTCATTATTAGTAAGAGACATTACCCTAAAAGCCCAGCCCATTCCTTCTTTGTTCTTCAGTACGGACTTGGGGAGGTGCGAAATAAACCACCTCGACAACAAAGGAACACAACACATCAAAGTTCCCCGCTTTCGGGCAGTACGAGCATAGAGCTGATGAAGGATATCACCCAAGAGAGTGGGTACCAGATTCCGAGAGATGAAGACCCTTATGGCATAAACATCAACAAAAGTGTCAGGATTTGGAAACAATACCAGACCATAAATCAAGAGAGCCAGAATGTCCTCGTACGCCTGGAAGTCTAAGCTGTCCCAGAAGTAGTTAGCCTTGCCAACCAAAAACTTAGTCAGGAAACCTTTAGCTCCACTCCTAGTCTCCTAGTTAGCCATTACCTCCTCTTTGGTCAAGTGAAGGGCTGCAACAATCTCTTCGGGCTTAAGAGTATTTTCCCAACCAGTGAATGGAGTCTGCTCCAAAACAGAGATACCAAGCAGCTCAGAGAATTCTTCCAGGGTAGGAACCAGCTGGAAGTCTTGAAAGGTGAAGCAATGATATAGGGGATCATAAAACTGGACCAGGACACTCATCATTTGTACGTCCAACTTTGAGGTGACCAAGCTGAGAAGAGAACCATGCCTTCCGATGAAGGAAGTAGTGTCTGGAATCCTGACAACCAACTCTTTAAGCAAAGTAGGTACTTGAGCAAAGTTGATTCGGATAGTATTCCTACGCATGGGCATCATGATGTCCTACAAAACAGAGCAAAGATGAAACCCTCTTGTCTTTGAAATAGGTTAGTCCTTATGCAAGATGTATGCAACTTTTATGATGTTATGATGTCATGGTAAAGGCACACCACAAGTATCCACAAAAAGGCAAACATGGTAAAGGGCACACAAGTCACACAAGAGAGCCCTTAGATTTCAGGATGGCATGGAGCTTAGGTGCTACCCTCTTTCAGTTCAGTTGTTTAAGACCTATCCTAAAAATAGTAACCGGGTTCTAGAGGATCTCAATATCACTGACTACCCTCAATCGGTCATAATTCCAGTTTAGCAATCTTTTCTTGCGGCCGGGACCATCGCGAGAGTTTAGTCTCAATAAGTGTAGCATACTGCTACTGTTCTATGGCCAAGTTGGTCAATTTAAGGTTCTAAGGTCAGTTGGTGCTTAATGACTCCTTAGAAGACCCATATTCTCCTCGTTCCAACACAAGGGATATCGGTACAGACCAAGGTGTCACACCAACGTATCCACTGCTTCATCCGTGTCGGTCTACGCTGGACATATCCCTCACAGTTTATAGCTACTTACCTAAAGGGTATCCCCAGATCCAGGTTAAGATCTATAAAACTCCGATACAAGCCCACAGAATTTAAAGCATACAAAGCATACAATTGAAAACACAAGTGATCTAATCCTAAGGTACACCTCACTTATTAAATCTCCCCAGCAGAGTCGCCAGTTCTGTGATCGGTGGGAATGAGAACTGACTGTTTTGGAATGCTGGTTCGCGTTTGCGTTTGTTTTTGCAAAGTGTCGCGGTAAGCAAGAGTCGCCACCGTCTTTTATTTTATCCAACAAGGAAAGGAAAAAAGCACAGAAAAATTCCTTTTTGAGATGTTTCTCGGGTTCGGGAGGTAGATTATAGAAAGGGAAGGTGTTAGCACCCTTTCTATCTGTGGTTATCCATGGGCTCTTAGGTACTTGCTCATTTGTGTTTTCAAAAATTTGCTTTTCTTTGTGTTTGTGGGTTTGAAAAGAGTTTTTGTTGGAAAGAGAGTGTAAGTGCGAAAAGTTTTGTTTTGTTTTTAACAGGAGCAAGTACTTAAGAACCTCTACCTACTTAAAAAGGAATTTAAACTGTGCAAATGTCCTTTAGACAGTGTTATCCCACTATTGAGGAGTAGGTAGCACCGTCGTTGGAGTTTTCTGGTCAATTCGATTAAGGGACGTGCGGTCACTAAAGCAATGTTAGGACGCTTTAGCGGTAACCCTAGTGTCTTAGATCATTTTTACGAGGCAACCGTTTCGAGGCAACTTATGATCTTAGAACAAGAGGACGACCTCTAAAACATCCTATACTTAATGACCACGTTTGAGGCAACCAAGTGAGGCGTACCCTAAGAGTGGCATGTGCGAGTGAATTGTTTTTTTCCAGTTATATTATCTTTGTACATATGATGATGAGCTACGGTTTCTTTTTAAATTAAAGGTTAATCTTGTCATGCATCACCTATTTACTAGCAAGCATATAAAAGTAATAAAGTGCAAAAAGATAAAATCCTACGCTATTACAACCATATCGAAAGGCATAAAAAATATGAAGGAAAAGAAAATAATAAAAACAAGGAAAATGGCCTTTTCGACCCAGGCAGCAGCATCATTCGATTGGCATTTAGTTGGCCTCCTTCGATTGGGGCTGGCAACAACAAATTCACATCTTTCGATTGGGCCTTGGCAGAGGCGAAGTCCTGTCCTTCGATTGGGAACAGTGGGACAGCATGTTGTGTCTTTCAATTAGGAGTCTGGAATCAGTCATGCCCTTCGATTTGCCTTTGTCTCCTTTGACTGGGGGTTAGAGTCAGTAAGGTTCTGGCTTTTCCACAGGCTCCTTGCTGACTCACTATAAGCATCTCAGGCCCTCAGATTGTGATTCGAAAGGCTTGTGCAGCTAGCCAATCGAAGGGTATAACAAACTTGTCTTAAGTTCTTAAAAGGCAACATCCAAACATAACTCCAGTCCAGGGGTTAGCACCAAAAAAACAAAACGATGGGCCTCAAAGTCCAAAGTATAACTAATTAAGGTTGAGTTCTCAGCGTATGGGCAGTCAGAATCAAATGTTAAAACATGGTCCAGAAATATCTACATTTTTTTTATTGGCATGTACTCATGATGCTTAAATGAAGAGTCCCAAGTTTGGAGAGAACTTACCTCTTGAAGCGCTTAAATCGAAGGAAACTGCAAGTGACTTCCTGGGTGATGAATGGAAGTTCGTTGGGGTCTTCCTGAGGCTAGTTCAATTACCACCTTGCTTGAAAAGTCACTGAATCGAAGGAGGGAGTTTAATAGTGGTGAGTGAAATGAAAGTTATTATATAACAATCTACAAGATAAATCGAAGGCTGGTTATCTGGCTGTTGGAGAGTGAATCGAAGGATTCACCAATGTATGAAGGGTCTGAGTTTTTCTTAAGAGTGTTAGGAATAAAACGTTGGGAGGTGTCTAAGAGTTTTTGAGAATTTTCAAAAAAGTTTTCTTGCTTGAGGATTTTTTACGATTTTTCTCTCTTAGAAAAAATATGGGCCCTTTTCTTTGTCAATGGTTCCTCTATTTATAGAGAAAGGGTTTGGGAGTTAAAACAAAGGCGTGGCTTGGCTGAAACTTTTTGGAGGGAAAACAAAATGTTTTGAACAATTTGGGTAAACTACTCTTTGCAGCCTCTGAGGAACAGTGTTTTATGCTATTTCGGTGCAAGAACGGAGCAGTGTCTCAGGACTGTTGTGTAGCAGTTCTGGCCAGTGTACCATGCTTGAACTGGGCAGCAAGCATCTTTGACTATTTCATCCTTTCATTTTGATCCTCCTTTGACCAGATTCTTCTTCCAACATATTGTTTGTCTTTCGAACAAATCACCTTTGTGCATTATTTGAAGGGGCCAAATGTGTGCTTCGAATGGACTTGCATGAAGGGATCCATATGCCCATTCGAAAGAGGCATGCAGGAGGCAAAATGTCCAGACTCGAAAGTGGCATACAAGGGGCAAGATGTCCAGATTCGAAAGAGGCATACAGGAGGCAAGATGTCCAGATTCGAAAGAGGCATACAGGAGGCAAAATGTCCAGATTCGAAAGAGGCATACAGGCAGCATGCTTGGTGAATCGAAATAGGCTTGCAGGCAGCACGCTTGGTGAATCGAAATAGGCTTGCAGGCAGCACTTGTCCAGTCAAAGCAGGCTTGCAGGCAGCACTTGTCCAGGTCGAAGTAGGCTTGCAGGTAGCAAACTTGTTGAATCGAAGTAGGCTTCTTTGCAGGGGCATGTGTGGCCAACATGTCATGGCCTGTGATTGCAAGCATGGTAAGGAATTTTGCCTTGTAAATCTTGGCTAACACGCAGGAAAGAGGCTATATGTCCAAGTGAAATATTTGCACTAAGAGAATACAACATTCAAACGAAATCCAATATCCCAAGAAATGAACTTGCCCAAAAGGAGTCCAGCGCCCAATCGAAGGATGCAAGCCAAGATTGTGTCGAAAGAGGTCAAAAGGCCAATCGAAGGATGCAAGCCAAGCTTGTATCGAAAGAGGCCAAAAGGCCAATCAAAGGATGCAAGCCAAGCTTGTATCGAAAGAGGCCAAAAGGCCAATCGAAGGATGCTGATCGAAAGAGGCCTAAAGGCCAATCGAAAGAGCTGAAACGAAAGACACTTGTATTTCTCCAAATTTTGTCAAAATCATATTTTTTTTCTTCTGTTTTATCCCTTTTTGACAGTTTCCTCTTAATTTTGGTACTGGAAAATTCCAAAGTACTTGTTCTAGCTTGAACTTTGAGAATCCTTGTGAGAAAGGCCTTGAAGAATGAGAGGGCAAATTTTGGGGTACAACACAGGGCTTTGTTTGTATTCCTTGCATGACCTTGTTTGTATAAATCCAATAAATTAGCTTCTTACCCTGCATTTTTGCTTGATGGATAGCATATACATCATAGCATCATAATATGACATATCATACTAACAATTTCAAGGATCTCGAGGGCCTGTGATGCAGGTTACGATGAACCAGACGTCTAGCCAGGGGCAAGGGGATTTATTTTCCTCTGGCCAATGTCGTCAAAAGACAAAAACACGATAACTTGAGTCAGGGGCTATGACCCACTTGATATGGTGATCTTGACTCTTGTAGAAGGACTCTCAACGATACAAAGTTCTTCAATCAAAGCTATAAAATTCAACTTATGACCTTTTCTTGTCTACCCCGCGAGATCCTTGAAAACATTGCATACATATATCATACATGTCATTGCATAAGTAGGTTTCAAAGCAGGTCTCTCATCTTCTTCGTTGTTTATTTTAGAAATGACTCTCAAACAAGACAACAGAGATATCCAAACTCAATAAGTTCAGTTCATGGAAATGTTCCTAAACCTATCCAAGGAGAAGGAATAGTTGAAAGCACTCCTCGCTGTGAACCTGGCCAAGAAAAATCCTGAAGACAATAAGGACGAACGGTTCGAACAACTGCAAGCTGAGGTTGAAGCGATGAGAACCCAGATGCTGGGGAAGATGGCTCTTATCTAAGGCCTATCACGGGGACAAGAAGAGCCGAGAGCCATTATCAAGAAACTTCATCAAGACGGCTGCAGCCGTATGAAGCAAGCAGTTGAGGTTAGGGACCAAGTCATTGATCAACTCCTGAGAAGACAAGAGGCTGGTTTTGTGAAGAGTGGACTTTTCCAAATTTCAACCACATCACGGGTCCAACAACAACCTCGCCAAAAACAACGGGTTAATTAGAGTAAGTCAGATATACCCAAAAGGAAGTTTACCAAACTCAACAAGTTGTTGTCTCAAGCTTTGCAACACCTGTTGAGGATGAATCTGATTACATTGATAAGATCTCATATGAATCCCAAGACTTCTTCCCCTAACTACAATCCTAATGCAAGATGTGCATACCACTCCAACAGCCCGGGGCATGATACTGACGACTGTTAGAGGTTGAAATACAAAATTCAAGACCTGATTGATGAAGGAGAATTAGAATTCACACAAGATGGTCAACTGGAATGTTTCTATCATACCTCCAAGGCCCACCATTTGAAGTGACAAGTTCTGAAAAGAGGGCTTTTCGTTCATCAGAATTTTCAATTTGTAATTTTCTTTTGATTGTTCGAACATTTATTCATGTCAAACTTTGTTACTTTATCAATGCATTGCATATGTCTATTTTGAATCAATTCATTCGTATTCACTATATTTAAACTGCTTTCCTTTTTGTGATATTCAACTCTTGATCAAAAGCTCTGAGCCTTTGGAAGGAGGATGACGAAATAGATACCACAATCTCTACAGTTTACTTTTGAACAGACCCCGCTGACGATGTACAAGCGTTGTTTCAAATCCTAAACAGTGGAGTAATAAGGAAGATAATCCCTAGTGAACCCCTTTGAGCCTAAGAAGTAGAAGTTTTTATTTTCATACAAATTAAAACCCTTAATCATAACCTGGGGAAGGGTAGTTTTCTCATTTAATTCAGATGCGCATTCAGTCACAATATTCTACTTCATACATAATGAATGGCATCGAAGACGTCCTTCCAAATCAGAAGATGGTAATGGTTTCGCATAATCATTAAGAAGAGGCAGTCATTATGGTTCAAAATAAAAGCTCGCTAAGTCAAAACCTATGAAGGAGACTTAAGGAAAAAGCTGGGGCATCCCGCTGATTGTAACCATAAAAAGAAACAATTCAGGAAAAGACAAGGATAGTAAAGAAAGAGATCCTACGAATCCTCAACAAAAAAGATGACTGCCTATTCAAAATAAACTGTCAGTATCCGAACCATCACCGGAACATCAAGCAAAATATTCTAGAACTCAACTGGGATTCTAAATGTGCAATTAACTGAGCATGGGACTGAAGAATATCACGAAGAGCGGGTGGGTACAAATAAATTTTGAGCCTTTATCCTTTGTTTCTTGAACCGTGAACCAGGCCACATTATAACCCTTAAAAGTCCTAGCTGAAGCACGGGTTAGTTCAAAATCATACTGTTACAAAAGGTATCCTGACTCCTGTAAGGTTTACCATAAATCACAAGTTGATATCACTCTCTTGCAAAATCTGTTTTAATAAAAAATTGTATTTTCAAATTTTTTTTTCAAGACAGACATAAGCTTTGCATTCTTAAAATACCATTATTTGCATATGACTATTTATTCAATAGCAGAGAAATTCACATGACGAATATTCGATGAACAAAAACCTTCTCAATGAAAAGGATCACCTCAAGTGGAAAAACACTTCCAACCAAGGGGCACGGCAGGTTCATTGTCCATCATCTGGGGAAGTCAAGTCAAGATTCATGGAATCTCTCAAAGATGCCAAGTAGCCAGGGACAAATCTCCACCTGAATCACTTGGGGCATTGGACATGAATTCCAGCAATGAATCATGTACGATCAAACGAGCATCTTCTGGCAGTGTGGCAACACTTACTACTATGGATAGTGAAAATTCTCCGTACCCGGTGAACATCGACATAGCCGAAAAATACTATGCATGAACAAAGACCCGCTAGGTTGACTGACCTAGGCAAAAATAAGGGCATCCTGGCGAACCAAAAAAGGTTCAGGAAAAAATTTGGAATAAAAACAAAAAAATGTACACCCGGCAAGCCGAAAACCTTAAAATGCGGTTTAAGGAAAAAAGGGTACCCCGGTGGACTGAAAACCCGAAAGGGCGGTCAAGGCAAAAGTTAGGGATTTTAAGAGTAGGACTACATCCCGTCATATCGTCACTTGTCTAATCAGTAGAAGGTTTATTACCCTGATCTGCATTCACCAAGGACTCCAAGAGTTGGGATAACACTCAAGCCATCCACAAAGCCTCCACGGGTACTTTCTCGAGCAGGTACAGGGGCAGAAAAGTCCTGATGCGAAGTCATTGTCATATCCTTAGCATACAACCCTGTGACATCTACACTCCCCATAGATTAGAGGCAACTAAAGCTTTGACATCGGCTTCCCCAAGCAGGAGCTACGTTCCCCAACAAAGTTCCTTCAGAGAATCGACATCTATATTCCCCGACCGAATTTCATAATCGCAAGCGGGTCACAAAGTTTTCTCTCGAACAGAGTTTATTTCTCTGAATACAGAAGCTCAATCCCCGACAGAGTTTATCCCTTCATCTATGAAAGCTTCTCTCTCAAACATAATTATTCCCCCGCAGAGTTGTTCTCAAGCAGAGTCTCTCCTCAGTAGAATATCCGTAAACAAGGGGAAAATCCCCAGCATAGTCATCTCCGGTTCACCATCTCCAGTGGAAGTAGAAGAACCACTTTTTCTACGACGGTCAGGAACTTAATTTCCATTACTCTCCAGCAGCGGTCAGGGATTTATTTTCCCACTCGGATATGTCACAATTGCATTTCATGTTCATACATCATGACGTGCGCATACATATTGCATACAACATAATCTCATTTATTTCGAGAACATCGTCATACAATGCATTTCATGCATCACATACAATTAATCATGTACCTTTTCAAGAAAGGTGGTTATCATCAACAATTTCCAGCAGGTTCAAGATTAGCTCCTGAAACTAAACAGAGTAATTATCTGCGCGACCAAATGCAGCTTTACATGGGTTCGTCACGAAGCAATCTTACACGAGTTTCTCCTAAATGCAGCTTCACGCAGGTTTATCCTGAAAAATCTCACACAGGTCCCTTCTGAAGTTTTACATGAACTCATCCCGAAGTAACCTTACCTAGGTTCCTCCTGAATCCCTAGACAGACTTATCCCGAAGCAACCTTACATAGGTTCCTTCTCTGTTCAGATGCAATTTTACCCAAACTCCCCACAAAGCAACCTTACCTAGGTTCCTTCTCGGTTCAGATGCAGGTTTACCCAAACTCCTCACGAAGCAACCTTACCTAGGTTCCTTCTCGGTTCCGATGTAGTTCTACCCAAACTCCTCACGAAGCAACCTTACCTAGGTTTCTTCTCAGTTCCGGTGTAGTTTTACCCAAACTCTTCACAAAGCAACCTTACCTAGGTTCCTTCTCGGTTCCGATGTAGTTTTACTCAAACTCCCCACGAAGCAACCTTACCTAGGTTCCTTCTCGGTTCAGATGCAGTTTTACCCAAACTCCTCACGTAGCAACCTTACATAGGTTCCTTCTCGGTTCCGATGTAGTTTTACCCAAACTCCTCACGAAGCAACCTTACCTAGGCTCCTTCTCGGTTCAGATACAGTTTTACCCAAACTCCTCACAAAGCAACCTTACCTAGGTTCCTTCTCGGTACAGATACAGTTTAACCCAAACTCCCCACGAAATAGCCCTACGACCCAGGTTCCTTCCCATAAGCCCTACTATCCAGGCTTTCATATTGAAGTAAACCTGTGACCCAGGTTCCTTCCCATTAGCCCTACTATCCAGGCTTTCATTTTGAAGTAAACCTACGACCCAGGTTACTTTGCATAAGCCCTACTAACCAGGATTTCATCTTAAAGTAACCATACTATCCAGGTTCCTTCCCATAAGCCCTACTATCCAGGCTTTCATCTTAAAGTAACCCTTCTATCTAGGTTCTTTCCCATAAGCCCTACTATCCAGGATCTCATCTCGAAGTAACCCTACTATCCAGGTTCCTTCCCATAAGCCCTACAATCCAGGCTTTCATCTCGAAGTAACCCTACTATCCATGTTCCTTCTCATAGCCCTGCTATCCAGGCTTTCATTTCGAAGTAACCCTACTATCCAGGTTCCTTCTCACAGCCCTACTACCCAGGTCCCTTCTTATAGCCCTACTATCCAGGCTTTCATCTCGAAGTAACCCTACGACCCAGGTTCCTTCTCATAGCCCTACTATCCAGGCTTTCATCTTGAAGTAACCCTACGACCCAAGTTCCTTCTCATAGCCCTACTATCCAGGCTTTCATCTCGAAGTAACCCTATGAACTAGGTTCCTTATCATAGCCCTACTATCCAGGCTTTCATATCGAAGTAACCCTATGAACCAGGTTCCTTCTCATAGCCCTACTATCCAGGATTTCATTTCGAAGTAACTCTACTATTCAGGTTCCTTCTCATAGCCCTACTATCCAGGCTTTCATTTCGAAGTAAACATACTATCCAGGTTCCTTCTTGTAGTCCTACTATCCAGGCTTTCATTTCGAAGTAACCCTACTATCCAGGTTCCTTCTCATAGCCCTACTATCCAGATTCCTTCTCGTAGTCCTACTATCCAGGCTTTCATTTTGAAGTAACCCTACTATCCAGGTTCCTTCTCATAGCCCTACTATCCAGGCTTTCATTTCAAAGTAACCTTACTATCCAGGTTCCTTCTCATAGCCCTACTATCCAGGCTTTCATCTCGAAGTAACCCTACGACCCAGGTTCCTTCTCATAGCCCTTCTATCTAGGCTTTCATTTCGAAGTAACCCTACTATCCAGGTTCCTACTCACAACCCTACTACCCAGGCTTTCATTTCGAGGTAACCCTCCGACCCAGGTCCCTTCTTATAGCCCTACTATCCAGGCTTTCATCTCGAAGTAACCCTACGACCCAAGTTCCTTCTCATAGCCCTATTATCCAGGCTTTCATCTTGAAGTAACCCTACGACCCAGGTTCCTTCTCATAGCCCTACTATCCAGGCTTTCATCTCGAAGTAACCATATGAACTAGGTTCCTTCTCATAGCCATACTATCCAGGCTTTCATCTCGAAGTAACCCTATGAACCAGGTTCCTTCTCATAGCCCTACTATCCAGGATTTCATTTCGAAGTAACTCTACTATCCAGGTTCCTTCTCATAACCCTACTATCCAGGCTTTCATTTCGATGTAACCCTACTATCCAGGTTCCTTCTCATAGTCCTACTATCCAGACTTTCATTTCGAAGTAACCCTACTATCCAGGTTCCTTCTTATAGCCCAACTATCCATGCTTTCATTTCGAATTAACCCTACTATCCAGGTTCCTTCTCATAGACCTACTATCCAGGATTTCATTTCGAATTAACCCTACTACCAAGGTTCCTTCTCATATCCCTACCACCCAGGCTTTTATTTTGAAGTAACCCTACTACCCAGGTTTCTTCTCATAGCCTTACTATCTAGACTCCTTTTCATGAATTACTTGATGCTGT
This sequence comes from Vicia faba, assembly GCA_948472305.1. Taxonomy (NCBI): domain Eukaryota; kingdom Viridiplantae; phylum Streptophyta; class Magnoliopsida; order Fabales; family Fabaceae; genus Vicia; species Vicia faba. The sequence goes on along the minus strand of OX451737.1, from coordinate 557,284,936 downwards.
TTTGCATGGACTTATCCCGAGAAAGCCATATACAAGTTCCTTCTCTTTTATCTCAGGACAACAGTTTACAACACTGTAAAACCTGGACCCGACCAGATACGGTCAATTTCATATTCCCTAGTAAGTCGCTATGAAGCCTGAAATACGACCAGATAGCAGTCATCCTTATCATCCTCAACCAGTCACTGTGAAGCCTAGACCCGACCAGATAACAACTCACTTTTGTCTCATCAATCAAGCGTTAATTCCTTAGTAGGGTAATGGATAACCGAAGCTCCTATACTCTATTTCCCAGGACAAAAATCAACATTCCCCAGCGAAGTCCTCCTGAACGGCAGGTACATGAATTCTCGCAAAGGAATCTCTTATGCAACCGATATCTTTTCTGGATGGCATATTTAAGCCCATCTCCGACGATTCTCTGTCAACTTCCAAATGGCATCTGTAAGCCTATTCCCGATATTATCATTCAGTATTACTTCATGCGAGTGCAAATTTATGGGCACTCTAGTGTTCAATCATCTTCCACCTTCATATCACGAAAGGAAGACCAGTCAATCTACATCCTCAGGTTTAAGAAGATTGAACAGGGGCAACTGTTGCACCCCAAAAGTTTCCCTCCAATTTTCACACCAGATAAACTCCTAGAGGTCCTCAATTGCTCAAGTTGACTAAGGATTGGCCAGACAAATCCTCCTCCTAAGACAATGAGCCTCAAACTAGGGTTTCACTCCTCATCAAAATGTTTGAGTTTCCAATGGTCATAAGTGGTTTCCATTTCCCTAATATTTCTCCAAGATCATCCATGCCAAGTTTCATGCCTTGCACAAGAAGTTTGCTCAGTCAACAGCTCAAATGCCTGAAAATCAACTATACTAGTTCAAAAGTCAACTGTGACCCACATACAGTCAAACTTCAATATTTTTGGTCAACATCAACATTTTGAAGTGATATCCATCATTTTATCAAGGGTTGATCATAATTCCACAAGGAATGCTCCTAATTCATCAAAACTCAAAAGTTGCTAAATTAGGTATTCTTAGGAAAAGTCAACCAAACTTTGACCAAGCATAACTTTTTCATACTTTATCATAAATTTATCATACAAGGCTCATTTTGAAGAGAATCCAATTCCCTACAACTCATATTCATCCATCAAGTTCAAGAAAAACACTCATGAAAAGATATAAATTCTTACATTATAGGTCCTTTTCAAAAGTCAACGAAAACACCTTTTGGGTCAAAGCATCTTACATGAACATGGAATATCCAATTGAGATGAAACCAAAGAGGTAGCTTAGGGGACATCCTAATATTTCTAAAAAGTCCAAGAACACCCTTTAGGGTTAAAATTAAGAGAGATGTGTATTGTCAAAGTTGGCCATTTTTTGAAAAAAATCCATGAAGCAAATATTGACCAAACTTGGATTTTTTTTCAAATGGGCCTAAATTTTCAAGTGTGAAACTCATTACTAACATGGTCCACGACCTCTAAGCCCACCCATACATTTATCTACTATTTATGCTATTTATTTTGATATTTTATTCATTAAAATTCAGAATTAAATAAATAAATAATAGAAATAATGTAAATTTTGATGTGAATCCATTTTGGGAAAGTTTTATGCTGGTTTATGTCAATTGATTTCGTGCAATAACCCTTCAAATATGTCCAGGTTCATCCACATGTGAAAATGACAAAAAATCATCAAATATCGAGTTTTTTCAAATTTTGATCTTGGTCTTAAAACACAACATTATGAAGGAGATTCTTTCCATGCTTTCTCGTCTCCTCATTCTACTCTATAAATATAGAGCCATACAAGCTTGAAATACACGAAATTCCTCTCTAAAAAGCTCTCAAAAAGCTCTTCCAAAAGCTCTCCAAAAGCTCTTCAAAAAGCTCTCCAGAAATCAAAGAATTGGTGCAAGTCATATCTCGAGGTTCCCATCTCTATCGATTGACATCAAGCCTCAAATCATCTTCTTGAAGTCCCCAGGAGTCTTACAAGGCCCAAGAGCAACCCATCACACGCCTAGCACACCCCCATTTGACAACACCGGTTTGGTAAAATTTTAAACTTAGAATCTCTAATTTTAATCACATTTCATGGCATGCTAACGTTTGTTTGAGTTTATATAGAATAGTTATGGATGATTGAATCAGAGGTTCCACTCAAGAATATGAAAACACCATGGTTAGAGCATGAAGCTTACGAAGATTCGGGCCTAGGGATTTCTGATGATTGCACCCCCTGTTTACTTTTGCTACTATGCCCATCTTTATTTTCTTGTTTTATTCATTTCATTTATTTCTTTTAATCCCTTTTCTTTAATCAATAAACAAATATAAAAATCACATAAAAATAGATTTAGGATTTTTTTCTTAATTAAATTTTAATTTTGGTAAATTAATTAACTAATCACTTTAACTTTTTCTTTAAATTAAAATTAATAGAACTTAGGTTTAATTTTATTTTAATTCATTTTCCTTTTCGTAACAAAAATATCAAAAAAATATAGAATTAATTTCTTTTATTTAAATTTCATGTTTCTTTAATAATTAACTTTTTTTTAAATAAGGATCAAGATCAATTATTTTTTTAACTTAAACCATTTTTATAAATTAAAACAAAAAACAACAAAAAGATTTTTTACATGTTAGGATTTTTAGACGTCTTTTCAAATTTGCGCGTTATTATTCTTTTGCACTTCATTTTATTATTGTAACTGTATATTGGGATGTAATAGATGATTAGTAGGACCTTTACCGCAATTATTGGGATGTAATACATAATCCCCCTCACGGAAGCCTTGTAATAGCTAGGTTTTATATTTCTGCACTTTTAAATTACTGCAATTATTAACTGTTAGATGTATGACTATTAGGATTGTATGGCAGGAATAATCAAACATTAGCAAACTTAACACAAGACTAAAATAACTAAACATAACACACCTTGCACATATGTACCCTTAGGGTATATCTCACTTGGTTTCCTCGGAAAATAACGGTCATGTCCCTCGAACGTAGGGATGTCTTAGCAAAGACCCTTAATTCTAAAGTCATCATAAAGATCATGGTCCCTAACTTCCCTCGAGTTGCCTACGAGAAATGATCTTGTCCCTCGATATTGCCTATATGATGACAGTCCCTTCGAATGCTAAGATATCTTTACATGTTGCCTTCGATGACCATAGCGTCCCTTTTGATAGTCCCTCAACATCCAATGATAGGGCTACCTACTCACTAATAATAGGATAGCATTATCTAAAGGAAATGAGGCAATGAACAATCTTTTTCGAGAAGGTAGAAACTCTTAAATACTTGCTCAAAACAATAAAAACTCTTTTTTACAAACACTTTCAAAACAGTTTTCAAAAACAACTTCGTCACACTCTTGAGGACAGATACAAGAGTTATCACGAAGTTAAAGAAAAACTTTTCAAAACACACACAAGAAATTTCAAAATGAGCAAGTACCTAAGAGCCCGTGGAAAACCACGGATAGAAAGGGTGCTAACACCTTCCCTTTCTATATCTACCCTTCGTACTCAAACATCTCGAAAAAGGTTTTTTCTGTTCTTTTTCATTTTCCTTTGTAGGATGAAATAAAAGTCGGTGGCGACTCTTGCTTACTTCAACATTTGCGAATACAAACACAAAACCAGTATAACAGTCGCTTCTGCCACCGTATCACACGTGGAGTCAAGATTTACTTGGTAAACTTCTTTGGAATATCCACATGAAAGCAGATAGGTTGTGGATTAGGTGGTTTGACACTTTCTATTTCAAAGGGCGTAATGCATTATTCTGGAAAGGATCCAATTCTAGTTCCTGGATTTTGAAAATAATGTTCAAATACAAATGTCTTATTAGTAGTAATGCTTATTGGCACAATGTGGTCGCGAATGAGAAATACAACACAGGTTATATGTATAAGGCCTTTTGCGGTAATATTACTCATGTCAGTTGGAAGAGAATGCTCTTTTACAACTATGCTAGGCCAAAAGCATGCTTCTTTTTATGGATGACTTTGTGGAAGAGGATCCCTATTAAAGGTATATTAAATAAGTTTCAATTTATAGATGATAGCTACTACATTTACTGTGATAATGGGGAAACCTTGCGTCATTTATTCTTTGAATTCCATTACACAAAAAATATATGGTTGCAAATTATGACATGGAAAAATATTAACCATAGTCCTCTTGATTGGGATCAAGAACGGATGTTATTAATAGGCAAAACTAGAAGGAAAAGTTCGTGTGGTATGTTGCTAAAAATGTCACTTACGGAGACTATCTACGAAATTTGGCAGGATATAAACTGTTTTATTTCCAATAATAATCATATGGAGGGTAGCATTGTTGATAGAATACATCAAACTATTAGAATTAGAGGTAGTAAACATAAGGTCCTAAGTAACCATATTAATGTAATTACTTAAGTTAGTCTTTTGTGGACTCTTGGGTCTCTGGATCAGTTGTGTATAACTATTTTGGGTTAATAAATTCATGATTTTTCTCCAAAAAAAACTTTCTGAACTAAAGAGTGCGAATGTAAAATGTCTTATGTCTGTTAACGATGAGCAATGGGTCTGGCACATAAGATTGAAGAATATTAGTATGAGAAGAATATCTCATATTAACAAACTCAATCTGGTCAGAGGACTTCCTAACTTGAAGTTCAACTTATATGCTATTTGTGAAGCATGTCAAAAAGTCAAGTTTGCAAAACCCTCTTTCAAATCTAAAAATGTTGTTTCTACCTCTAGACCATTAGAACTTATGCATATAGATATGTTTGGACAAGTGAAAACTGCATCCATCAGTGGCAAGAAGTATGGATTAATGGTAGTAGATGACTATAGCAGATGAACATGGGTAAAGTTCTTAAAACACAAGGACGAGGCACACTCTATGCTCTCTACCTTCTGTAACCAATTTCAGAATGAAAGAGTTTAAAATTGTAAAATTCCTAAGTGATCACGGTGGTGAATTCGAAAATAAAAGTTTTGAAATGTTTTTTATGAAAGTGGCATTTCTCATGACATCTCTTGTCCTAGAACTCCCTAATAAAACGGATTTGTAGAATGAAAGAATAGAACCTATAAGATATGGCCAAAACCATGATCAATGATCCTACCATTGCTAAACACTTTTGGGAAGAGGTTTTTAACACAGCGAGCTACATTCAGAATAGAATATCATAAGACCTATTCTGGAAAATACTCCATATGAACTATGAAAGAACATAAAGCCCAACATTTCTAGCTTCCATCAATTTGGATGTATCTGTTATATGTTGAACACCAAACAACATATGAACAAGTTTGATTCTAAGGAACAAAAGTGTTTCATGTTAGGATACTCTGAACGCTCAAAAGGTTATATAGTATATAACACATAAACACGAATTATGGAAGAATCTATTAGTGTTAGATTTGATGATAAGCTTGGCTCTCAAAAGTCAAAGCAGGTTGAACATTTTGCAGATATAGAAGTTTAAATTTCAGGTATAGAAGATAGATCTTCTGAAGACAAAAGCTCAAAAACTCAGTCCAATATAGAAAAAGACATCAACACCAACACTACAGAAAATTCTGATGAACCCATCCAGAAAGTACAATCCAGAAGCAGATCAGCACATCCCGAAGATATAATTCTGAGAAAGAAGGATGATCTAATCAGAACAAGATCTACATTCAGAAATATTTAAGAGTCTCTCATGGGTTTGGTATCTCTGATCGAACCAACCTCCATAGATGAAGCACTTCAAGACAATGATTAGATACTTGCAATGTAGGAAGAACTAAATCAATTTACTAGAAACGATGTATGGGATCTTGTTCTGAAACCAAAAGGCTTCAATATCATTAGAACTAAATGGGTCTTCAGAAACAAGCTAAGTGAACAAGGAAAATTCGTAAGAAACAAGGCACGATTGGTTGCACAAGGTTATAGAGGGGTTAAAATGTGACATTTGGCTCGAAGTAGATTCCAAAAATGTTGAGAAATGAGAGAGTTACGGTGTTTGGACCAAGTGACATGCCATATTTGATTTTAGGTCATCCAACCATGCACCAACTTGTGATTTTTTCTATTTCCTTGCATCCAAACACCCAATGATAAACACTTGAATACCAAGAGGAGGAATCTTTATTGCCCCTTGAATAATCTTGATAACTTATTAAGAATTTGGATGGAGATAGCATGGAAATAAACATATGAACCATACTTGAATCATCTTTAAAATCATGCACCAAACCTGAACTTCTCTTTATCAAATGATATTGAATGAAGCTTAAAATGAATATTACCTAAGATTATACGTCATTCCTGTAAGTAAAAAGCTCTTGTGGAAAACTTGTTGACCAAAACTTTGACCTTAGGAACAAAAATCTTAATTTAGAAACAAAGATTGATCCTTTAAATGGCAGTCCCTTCCTTCTAAAATAAGAAAATAAAGAAACATTTTTTTTAATTTTTGAATATGGTTAGCAAAGTTGAAATGTAAATAAGCATAGATGCAAAAGGAAACACAAAGGGTGCTTAGTGATCTCCTACTAAGGTTAAACCAAAGGAGTAAAGATTAGGGGGATGCCTTGCTTGTGATCTTTTGTTAGATGCAAATGATATGATAAGTAGAATCTTAGGGGTAAAAATTAGGGTATGACACTAAGTAACTAATATAACAAACCTAAAACCTAACTAACTTAGGCTTGGGATACATAAATTTCTAAACAAGTAACTACCTTGGATTATATCTCAACATACCCCATTATAATCTAAGTTGTTGAACACAAACTAATCATAGTCCATCTGAATTATTCCTAATTTCTTTCTCAAATTAAAGAAACTATCCATCTTCAATCGTTAAGTGAAAATTTCAGCCAAATGTGCTTCACTTGAGCAATTCCTTACTTCAAGTTCACATTGATTTACCTTCTCCCTTAAGAAGTGAAATCTAACTTTGATGTTTTTACTTCTTCCATGTAGAACTAGATTATTTGCAACATTTATGGATGTCTTTTTTTTGGTCTACAACACCATAGGTTTCTTCACTTTGACCTTCATCTCTTCCAGTACAGATTTGATCCGAATTGCTTGACATGAAACATATGATCTTACTATATATTCATCCTCAAGAAATGATAAGGCCACTCCAAGTTGCTTTCTCAGGCACCATGAGATTAGGGCACCAAATATTTGAAAGCAGTAACCAGTTGTGCTTCTTCTATCTTTCTTATCTCAACACCAATCAGCATTTCAATAGTAAGTAATCATAACTTATTTTCTTTCAAAATCTTGTGGAAACAGAATTTCATAGTTTGTTGATCCTTTTAGGTATCTCAAAATTCTTTTTGCAACCTTCATGTGTGACACCTTTGGTTCACTCGTGTATCTGTTCATCAATCGGAATAGGAAACATATATCAGGTCGACTATTATACATATATATCAGAGATCTAACAATTTGTTTGAACAAAGTAACATCCTCTTTGTCCCCCTCACCGTGCTTCTCGAATTTCAAATTTGGTTCTATAGACAAAGATACAGGAGTCAAATCGTCTATCTTAAATATCTTGATTATTTCTTTGACATGCTTCCTTTGATGCAACATCAACCTTGCTTGGTAATTCGAAATGACATGCCTAAGAAATATGACAAGTTTCTGAAATCCCACATTCAAAATTCCCTCATCATCAACTCTTTGTACTTTGACAAGTTCTCCATGCTATTTCTAGTTACCAACTGTTGTACCCCAAAATTTTCCCTCTCATTTCTCAAGGCATATCCTTACAAGGATTTTCAAAAGTTCAAATTTGCACAAATACAAGTGGGCTTTCAAACATCAAATCAAAGAAGAACATGCCTCCTTTTATTTCACATCCTTTGATTGGGTTTTTGTCCTCTTTCGATTCAATCTTGGCTTACATCCTTCGATTGAGCATTAACCACTGACATGCTTGCTTTGATTCACAAAACAATGGTTATCTACATGCAGTCTTCGATTGAGAAATTACATCCTTCCTGCTTGATTCGATCCACAAAGCAATGGGCTCCCACCATGCTAGTGTACACATGGAAAAAGCCTCATGTAGCCTCCTTCGATTCAAAGGGGAAAGGCCTCCTGTTGGTGTCCTTCGATTCAGAAGTTAGTGGCTTCCTACTGGCCTCCTTCGATTCAGAAGACAAGTGCCTTCTCTATGCTTTCCTCCAATTCATAAGGCAGGAACTTCCTTCATGCCAGCAGGCACAAGGAAATGGCTTTCTACAGCTTTCCTTCGACTCAGAAGCCAATGGTCTTGAATGTTTGCCAAATTCACAAGGCAGAAATTACCCTTCATGCTAGCGCCCAAAAATCAAGGGACCTCTTGCATACAAGCTTGATTCGTGCTTCGATTGGGGCATTTGATTTCTTTTGAGCAGGCTTGACTCCTGCTTCGACTGGGTAGTATCTCCCTAGGAACATTTGTTTCAACACGCATAATCTCTACTTTATGACATATCTGGGCGTCCCAATCGAAGGTTATACCTTGGTGGCCCATCTGAAGAATTGTAAGTGATGCACACAAATGATGCATGTGGTCCCTTCAAAAGAACACATAAATGTTCCAAATCGAAAGACACCCATTTGGGCCCCTTCAAAGGATACACATATGAGCCATTCGAAAGACAATTTGATTTGGAAAGAGATGTTGTTGTCTAAAAAGGAGTCTTATCGAAGGATATGGCTAGGGGGTCAAAACAAAAGGTTGAGATATCCAAAGATTCTTGCTGGACAGAGTCCTATGTGCTGCCAAGTCCAAGCCTTCTACTCTGGCCACAATACTTCAAAATTGCTGCACAACATTCCTGCTATGTTGCTCTTATATTTGCACCAATCTGGCATACAAAAACTGCACCTCAAAGGCTACAAAAACAGCATACCCAATATGTTCAAATCACTTTTGTTTTCCCTCCCAATATTCAGCCAACTTCATCTATAAATAAGATGTTCCACAACACATCTAAGAGGCTGCTGGTAGCTGAAAAAACTCTTGTTGTTAAAAAATCTTCAAATTCTCAAAACCCTCAAACAGTCTCAAACATTCACAAACAATCTCAAACATTCTCAAACATTTTAAAACATTCAAACTCTAAAACTCTCAGATCCTTTCATGCATTAGTGAATCCTTCAATTCACTCCCTAACTGCCAGACAACTAACCTTCGATTCATTCCCTAACTACAACCTAATGGTCTTTTTATTCACTCAATAGACTGTCATATAATAACCTTCGATTCACTCACCACTATCGAACACCCTCCTTCGATTCAGTGACCACCCAAACAAAGCTACAACTGAACTAGCTTCAGGAAGGTTCCAGCAAAGCTCCATCCACCACCAAGGAAGTAACCTACAACTCTTTCGATTAGCACTTCAAGAGGTAAGTTTCTGCTAAACTTGGAACTTTTCATTTAAATATCATTTGTACATATAAATAAAAGGAAAATGTAGATATCCCATCTAGGAAGTTGACCATGCCCTAACTTTCGATCCTCACTGCCTGCATGTTGAAACAAAGGAAGTAGACAGCTTTTTTGTATCCTTCGATTGGCTAAACATTGAAGCCTTTCGAATCTCAACTTGGGAACTTTGCATTCCTGCAATCGAAGGAAGTAGCAAGGAGTTTGAAACAAAGAGTGTACACTCACGCTGGCTTCCAGGACAATCGAAAGAAGAAGAAAAAGGACGTAATCAAAGGGCATGCTAATACTGATTCCCATCCCCAATCGAAAGAAGAAAAAGAAGGGTGAATTTTAAGAGTCTACTGCCTGGATAGAAAGACTCACTTTTTCTTCTTTTTTATGTTATTTATGTTTGTCTTTAAATTTTCTTGCTACTCAATATGGTTGTAATAGTGTAGGATATTTATTTTTTGCATTTTTATTGCTTTATACAAATGTTAGTAATTAGGATGTATGGCAAGATAAAACCAACAAGTAGACAACCCTAATCCAAGACTAAATGCATCCAATCAAACACACTTTGAACACATGCACCTCTAGGGTAATCTCACTTGTTGCCTCGAAAAATAGTCATGTCCCTCGAATATGGGCGTTTTAGCAAAGACCCTCGATAAAAGATCGTAGTCCCTCGATGACCCTCGATGTTGCCTTCAGTAAACAATCTAGTCCCTAACGAAATTGCTAAAATGTCGCATAGGTTTCCCTCTATGATTATAGAAACGACCCATGCTCGTCCCCTCACATCCAACGGTGGGGCTTCTTATCAATCAATGTTAAGATAACAACGTCTAAAAAACCATTTTCACACCAACAATTTCAATTGGAACATTTTCAAAAGTTAAAACACTTTGTACACATTCTTATAGAGACGGGAATCATTACAAAGGCACTTTTCAAAATCACTTTCACAAAACATCTTCCACAAACACCTCTTTGAACTATTTTTAAAACTAACACTTTGTACACATTCTTATAGAGACGAAATCATTACAAAGACGTTTTCAAAATATTTTCAAACCCACAAGCACATTTCCAAACAAAAGCAAGTGATCTCGCAAGCAACTAAGAGCCCAATGATAACTACGGATGAAAAGGGTGCTAATACCTTCCCTTTTCATAACCTACCCCCTGAACTCAAGAAAACATCTCAAAAGGTCTTTCCTGTTCTTTTCACCCTTTCCTTATTGGAGAAAAGAAAATTCGGTGGCGATTCTTGCTATCCGCAAAAATTGCAATCAAACGCAAAACACCAAGTCAGTTCTCCCACCGTATTACAGAATTGGAGACTCTGCTGGGGATGAACTTAAAAGTGGGGTTTCCTTAGGGATATATCACATTTACTTGCTTTCCTTGTCTGATCTGCTTGCTTTACATTATAGTTACTTGTTTGGACTTGTTTTGATCCTCTACCTGGATCTGAGGCACCTTTTAGGTAAGTAGCAATAGCTTGTGGAAACTGTGCAGGGTATACCGACATGGTTGAAGCAATAACTACATTAGTGTGACACATCTATTGGTACCAGTATCCCTTGAGTAGTCAAGGAGAATATAAGGCCGCTGTGTGGTGTCATGAAGCACTAACTGACCTTAGAACCTTAATTGAACAACTTGGCCATTAGGAAGTATTGAGGTAGCCGACTTTGGTGCAATCCGATGTTGGTTGATACTCGATACTACGCTCATTGAAATCATACTTTTGGGATATTTCGTTTGCCAATAAAGAGACTTGCGTTGAAAAAATTTCCGATGAAGAAAGATTAGTGATATTGAGATCCCCTAGAACCCATTTCCTTTCTAGGACAGTTTGAACCAACTAAACTTCAAGAGGGTACTTACCTATGAACCTCATGCAAGACTAAACCTAAGGACTTGTTTGATTTTCTTGTGTATTTACTTGTACATAAAATCATGACATCATACCATAGAATTTTACACTAATCAATTCAAGGATTTCGAGATTCATCTTCGTTCTGTTTTGAAGGACATGACTCCCACTCGTAGAAATACGATCCAAGTCAACCTCGTACGAGTACCTTTTCAACTCAAAGAATTAGCATCAAGGATTATTGAGAATTCTCTGTTCACCAAAATATACGGATGACTTCTCAATATGGTTACCTCAAACTTTGATGAAGACATGATCAAAGTGCTTTTTTAGTTCTTCGACCCTTAACACCATTGCTTTACCTTCCCCGATTACCAACTTATGCCTACTATGGAAGAATTCTCTCAACTCTTCGGAATTCCTATTCTCGATCAATTACCTTTCAACGGTATTGAAAGAGACCCGAGCCCTGAGGAGATTGCTCGAGTTTTACATATGCAATAATCCAACGTCATGGCTAACTAGGAAACAAGAAGTGGTGTTAAAGGGTTTCTAGCCAAGTTCTTGTTGGAAAAGGCTCAAGACTGTTGGAATACTCTAGATTTACAAGCCTTTGAAGAAGTTTTGGCTCTTCTCATCTATGGGATGGTACTATTTCTTAATCCCAACCAACTTATAGATGTGAACACAGTCAAAACTTTTATATCTCGCAATCCGGTGCCTACTTTGTTGGTAGACATCTTGCACTCTCTTCACTCTTGCACCATGAAGAGAAGGGGGACCCTCATGTGTTGCACTCCCCATTTGGATAGGTGGTTTGTTTCACACCTACCACGATCTATTGTGAAGAACGAGCAGGGCTTGAGATGGTCCAAGAGGTTGATGTCACTCAGACATTCAGATATTCAATGGTGTTCTCGATCCTTAGAGGACATTACTATCTTCGTCCTTTGTGGTGAATTCCCTAATGTCCCGCTGCTTGGCATTAGTGGAGGTATTACTTACAACCCTTGCTTGGCTTTACGACAGTTTGGGTATGCATGAAGAGATGGCCCCCATGATGCGCTCGTCGAAGGTGTGGTATTCGACTACGAGAGCGATGACCGAGGTTATCGTCAAAGGTTCATACGAGCTTGGGAATGGTAAACAAATTCGATAGTAAGACATTAGGACACAAAAGTTATATTCCCCTTGAGCCTTACATTAAGTGGGTACGAGCTCATGCTCAGAGTCTCGTAATGCCTTACCCCTCCATCCTACCTATCATCATGGAGCCTATTGCTGAAGGAGATGTTCCGTATACTGTCCTTTATCCTAACATGCCTACCTCTTATGAAGATTTGAAAAAGGATTAGATTCAGCTGAAGGAAGAGTGAGACACCATCGAAGCCCAGTTCCACGTGAGTGAGAAGAAAGTTTTGTAGCTTACGAGACAGCTTCATAAAGAGAAAAGTTTGAACGCCTACATTGCACCAAAAAGGATGCGCTCTACTTTTTGTCTTAGGAGTTTATTTTGTGTTTATTTCCTCCATTGTAAGCCCCAAGAGCTATGATGTAATCAACTTGGATTTATTAATACAATGTGTGTTTCCTTTTGTCTAAGTAAATTTAAATCTCCTAGTTTCCTTGAAATCATTTGCATATGCATTTTCATTCATCATAACACAAACAGGTTTTTCACAATAGGTCTCCTTACCTTTCTACTGTTTATTTCAGTGAGATGGATATTGAATAGACAGTAAAGGATCTTCAAGCACAAAATGCTCAATTCCAACAGATGTTCCTGGCTCTGGCTAAAGGACAAGAGGACCTGAAGGCCCTCATGATCAAAGCCAAGAAGAAGAGGATGAAGAAAATGGTGGGTGTCCTAAACATGATAAGGAGGTTCAGAGAACCGGCAAAGGGAGCTCTAGAATTCACAACTCCGTCAAATAAGGGAGACAATCAAGAGGAGAAGAAAAAGGAAGGAGACCCCAGTCTGGGGTCTGATAAAGAGGAGACTGACTATGCTGAATAATAATATCCTCCTACTGATGACAAATTTAAACAGCTTGAGGGATCATCTCAATGCCATGGAAATTCAGAAAGTACCTAGTCTGGATTTTGAAGAACTAGGTTTGTTTCCTGGGGTAGTTATTCCGCCAAAGTTCAAAGTTCTTAAATTTTCTAAATATGACGGTGTCTCTTGTCCTAAGCTTCACTTAAGGTCGTACATCGGGAAGATACAACCCCAGACTGCCGATAGGAACCTATGGATACATTTCTTCCAAGAAAGTTTGTCAGTGATGCAGTTGGATTGGTTCTATTAATTGGAAGGAACCAACATTCACAATTGGGAAGATCTAGCTGCTGCTCTTTATAAGCAATACCAGTATAGCACTGACCTCACTCCAACTCGTACACAACTACAGAGTATGACTATCGGTTCTGGTGAAGGTTTCAAACATTATGCCCAAAAATGGAGGGATCTTACGGGAAGAGTCTAGCCCCTTCTATCTGATATGGAGCTAGTGCATATATTGTTGGGCATGTTGTCTGGTCCATTCTTCAACCATCTTATTGGAAGCTCTTCAGCCGGGTTTACTGAGCTTATCTTAACTGGTGAACAGGTAGAAACTGGTATTAAGAGTGGCAAGATGAAGAAAGCCTTCACTAGAAAGGAGGAAGATAGTGCTACTTATGGACAGAGAAAATAAAACAAAACTGAACATCGTCTGCCAGTAGGGGCTATTATGATCTCCAATCATGTATCAAATCAACAACGAAGCCATCAGCGCAGGCCGAATGCGCCCATAAGACAATTCACCCGGATCAACATGACCTTGTCCCAGTTTTTATCGTTTCTGTTGAATTCCAATATGGTGACTCTAAAGGAAGCTCCCAAGAACCCCAATACTGCTTCTCCCCGCTACAACCCAAATGCTCGATGTGGCTATCATTCAGAAAGTCCGGGGCATGATATAAACGATTGTTGGGCTCTGAAAAATAAGGTGCAAGACCTTATCGAGGTGAAAAGATTGATTTCAAACTTCAATAAACACCTAATGTAATAACCGTGCCAATGCCCAAACATGGCCAGGGTGTCAATGCCGTTGAAGATGGCCTGTTTGTTTCCTCTGTGGATGAATTAGCCACTCCTCTTCTGATTGTTAAAGAAAATATGTTGTGAGTCGGTTTATTTTTAGGCTGTGGTGAAGGTTGCCGCTTGTTTATGTCTCTACCAGATGGTTGTTTATTGTTAAAAATAGGTGTCCAACGCCTGATGATTAATAAAGAAATTATGTTTGATAAAGTTCCCCTTGCAATCAATAATTACCATTTCTGACAATCCTCCCAGGGTCTCCACCAAAAGACCCGTCAGGATTACACCTGTTCCCAAGTTTTCTCCTCTGATTATCACTCTTCTAGGGTCGATACCATATTCCTCTGATAAATATGTTCCTTGGAATTATGGGGCTGACGTCTACTACCATGGCGTCAAGCAAGACTTGTTGGCTGTTGAAGATAAAGTTTCCAAAGACACTGATCCTGATGTCGACAACATCGCTGGGACCAGTAATATTACAAGAATGGGAAGGGTTTTATCTCCCTAAATCTCTCCGGAGATTATTCCTACTCCTGTTAGTACCCCCATTGCTACTCCTACAATTATCCTTGTTGTTATCCCTGCTACTGAGTCGGCCGAGACTCGGGGCAAAGAGATACTGGTTGAACTTGTCCAGACGAAGGCACACAAAGAAGTCATCCCTAAGGCCTCTAAAAAGGAAATGGAAGAGATATTGAACATAATAAATAAAAGTGATTATAATGTAGTGAAGCAGTTGGGGCAGACCCCTTCAAAAATCTCAATGCTAGCCTTACTTTTGTGCCCTGAAGCCCATGCTAAGGCTTTAGTAAAATTCCTGAAGTCTGCCTACGTGCCTCAAGAGACCTCCTCTGATCAATTCGAGAATTGCATGGCCAGCCTGACTGCTGATAATGGACTGGGTATTTCTGATGCTGATTTAACTCCCTAGGGAAGGAAACACAATGATGCCCTGCATGTCTCCCTTGAGTGTAGGGGCACCACCCTAGCTCATGTTCTTATGGATACAGGTTCATTGTTGAATGTCTTACCCAAGAATGCTTTGGACATGTTAGATTATGAAGGACTCACGTTGAAGCCTAGTAAGATTGTGGTGAGGGCCTTCGATGGTTCCAAAATAATGGTGCACAGGGAGGTGGACATCCCTATTAAAGTTGGTACTCAGACTTTTGACTCAACCTTCTATGTGATGGACATCCGCCCATCTTATTCTTGTTTATTGGGTCGACTTTGGATCCATGGAGCTGGTTCTGTTATTTCTACCCTGCATCAAATGTTGTAGTATCCGGTCAATGGAAAGATTATCATAGACCATGGTGAGGAGGAATACATGGTGAGCCACCTGAACTCTTTCAGGTATGTTGAAATGGACGGCGAGTTTATTGAGACCCCCTGTCAGAACTTTGAGGAGGTCCTACAGATAGTTGCTGCAACCAAGACTGATACTATGGTTCCGAAGATTACCAGACTTCTGTTGAAGATGGCTTCTTAGAAGGATGCTAAAGCATTAGTTCAAGAGGGTGGATGTACCATTTGGGGCCAACTTCTGGATATTCCCTACAAATCTAACAAGTTTGGTTTGGGTTTTACTTCAGAGGCCGGAAAATTTGTTCGTCAAGCTTGCGTTGGGAGACTGCCACTATGCATCAACAACCATGGAGTCAATGCATTGGAGGACAGTGATAGCGACTATGACATGGACAAGTGGATTGTCCCAACTATCAGCGGTGGACTCAACAATTGGGAGGCAAAAGATTCTGTTCTTATTACTTTTATTCAAGAGTAATTGTCTTTTAATTATTGGATATGTAATATTTAAACAATTGAAACTCTAAAACCTTGTGTCTTACCCGAGGCAAAATGGTCTATCTGTGAGGGTTATTACTTCATCTTCACATGTCATTAATAAATCATTGGCATTTTGCATGCATAATTTACGCTGTTTTTTTTTCTTTTCTACTTTTTACTTTATCAAAAATAGTTATGCTCTTACACACACACTCACAAATCAAAATGCAGATCCACATCCACTCGGGATCCAATTGGTAACGGTTCTACTATTTCCAATTATGACTTTTAAAATCCGATCTACCAAGTCGAGGACGAAGGTGAGAAAGATTGTGAAGTACCAGGGGAACTTGCTAGACTGTTACAACAGGAAGAAATGGGAATACACCCTCATGAAGAGCCAGTTGAGATAGTAAACTTGGGTACTGAAGAGGACAAGAAAGAAGTCAAGATAGGTTCCAATCTAGAGCATAGTGTCAAGGAGCGTTTAATTCAAGTGCTACATGACTATGTTAAGGTCTTTGCCTGGTCATACGAAGACATGCCAAGACTCGACACTGATATCGTGGTCCATCGTCTGCCGACAAAAGCAGACTTCCCCCTAGTATAATAAAAGGTTCATTGTATGCGGCCAGAGATGTAAGAAAAGATCAAGGCTAAAGTCATTAAGCAATTCAACACCGGTTTCTTAGTTTTTACCTCCTATCCATAATGGTTTGCAAATGTTGTTCCAGTACCTAAGAAAGACGGTAAGGTATGTATGTGTGTGGATTACAGGGACATGAATAGGGCAAGCCCCAAGGATGACTTTCCGCTTCATCATATTAATGTTCTGGTTAACAACACCATACAACACAAGGTATTCTCCTTCATGGATGGTTTCTCCGGGTACAATCAGATCAAAATAGCACCTGGGAACATGGAGAGAACGACCTTCGTCACGCGGTGGGGAACTTTCTGCTACAAAGTTATGCCATTTGGGTTAAAGAACACCGGGGCAACCTATCAGCGTGCCATGGTAGCTTTGTTTCACGATATGATCCATCACGAGATAGAGGTATACGTGGATGATATGATAGACAGATCTCAAACTGAAGAGGAACACCTTGAACACATGCATAAGCTATTTAAAAGACTGAAGAAATACAAACTAAGGTTGAACCCGAATAAATGCACCTTTGGAGTAAGATCCGGTCAGCTCTTAGGCTTCGTTGTCAGCGACAAAGGTATTGAAGTAGACCCTACAAAGGTAAAAGCCATATAATAAATGCCAACTTCTCGCACTGAGAAGGAGGTTAGGGGATTCTTGGGACGCCTAAATTGCATTTCCAGATTCGTTTCCCATCTAACCGCTACTTGTGAGCCAATCTTCAAATTATTGAAGAAAGATCAAGTGGTGAAATGGAATGATGACTGCCAGGCTGCCTTTGACAGAATCATGGAGTACCTTCAAGAGCCTCCAATGTTGATGTCGCCAGTTGAAGGAAGACCTCTGATCATGTACTTAACAATATTGGAAAATTTAATGGGGTGTGTGTTGGGGCAGCATGACGAGTCTGGCCGAAAAGAGCACGGAATATACTACCTCAGCAAAAGGATTACCGACTGTGAAGACAAATATTCACTACTCGAGAAAACTTGTTGCGCTCTGGCATGGGCTACTCGTCGGCTAAGACAATATATGCTGACTCACACTACCTTATTGATATCCAAGATAGATCATATTAAATACATATTCTAGAAGCCCGCTCTCTCTAGAAGAATAGAAAGATGGAAAATGGTCCTGACCGAATACGACATTCAATACACTACCCAAGAAGCAATAAAAGGAAGTGTACTAGCTGATCATTTGGCTCATCAGGCTGTGGATGACTATCAATCCATGAATTTTGAATTCCCAGACGAGGACATCATGTTAGTAAATGACCGTGAAGAACTTAGACCGTATGAAGGACCTGAACAAGGATCCTGATGGACTATGGTTTTTGACGGAGCTTCCAACGCACTCGGCAATGGCATCGGTGTTGTGATCATATCTCCTGAACGCTGTGATTATCCTTTCACTTCTAGGTTGTGTTTCAATTATACCAACAACATGGCTGAATATGAAGCATGTATTATGGGTCTCAAAGCTTCTATAGACTTGATAATCAAATCCCTGAGTGTATTTTGAGACTCGGCCTTAGTAATCATTCAAATCAAAGGAGAATGGGACATGAAGAATCTGAATCTCATCCCTTACAAAGAGCATGTGTTGACACTGATTCAACATTTTGAAGAAATTACCTTTGCGCATTTTCCACGAGAGGAAAATCAACTAGCGGACGCGCTAGCTACTATGTCATCCATGTTCAAAATCAGGTGGGATAATGAGGCTCCTCAGATCACTATTGAGAGGATGGATAAACCAATATACTATCATGAAATTGATACTTAAGAAGTAGTGGATAAACCTTGGTTCCATGAAGTTAAAAGATATCTCGAAGCCCAAGAATATCTTGAGGGAGCTTCAATCAACGATAAGAAGTTCCTGAGAAGGTTCTCTTCCAAGTTCTTCCTCAGTAACAAAATCTTCTATAAACGCAACTACAACTCTACTTTGCTTCGGTGCATGGAAAAGAGTGAGGAAGCAAAGATTATGGCTGATTTGCACGAAGGTACCTTTGGCACCCATTCTAGCGGGCACACGATGGCTAAAAGGATCCTACGGGAAGGATACTATTGGTCCACTATAGAAGCAGATTATCATCAGCATTCACGAACTTGCCACAAATGCCAGATCTATGCTGATATAGTACATGTGACTCTGGTTCCTCTAAACGTCTTCATTTCTCCATGGCCATTCACAATGTGGGGCACCGATATGATCGGGGCGACCAGGCCTACAACCTCTAATGGACACTGTTTCATCCTCGTCACCATCAATTACTTCACAAAATGGGTCGAGGCGGCTTCATTTGCTTCTGTCACCAACAACGTTGTGTCCCGATTCATCATACATATCCTTATCTATCGGTATGGAAATCCAGAAAGAATCATTATAGATAACGGTACAAGTCTCAATAATACTATGATCACCGGACTATGCACGTAATTCAAAATCCAGCATCATAACTCTTCTCCTTACCGACTGAAGATGAATGGCATTGTGGAGGCCGCTAATAAAAACATCAAAAAGATCATACAAAATATGACATTGACCTATAAAGACTGGCATGAGATTTTACCATTTGCTCTTCACGGTTACTGTACCACGGTGCGCACGTCGACAGGGGAAACTCCTTTCTCTTTGGTATACGGTATGGAAGATGTCCTACCTACTGAAGTCCAAATACCTTGATTGTGAATCATGAAATATGCATGGTTGAATTAAGACGAATGAATTTAGACTCCACTTGACCAATTGAACCTGATTGACGAGAAGAGACTCGCGACTGTCTGCCATGGTCAGATGTACCAAAAACGTGTGGTTAAAGCTTTTGACAAGAAGGTCAGACGTCAGGTATATTAGGATGGTGACCTAGTAATTAAGAGCATCATACTGCCGCAAGGTGATCCCAGGGGAAAATGGACTCCCACATACGAAGGGCCATTTGTGATCAAGAACATATTTTCTGGTGGATCCATGATCTTAACCACTACACACGGTGATGACCTTCTGCACCCTGTAAACGCATACATAGTTAAAAGATACTACGCATGAACAAAGACCCGCTAGGTCGACTGTCCTAGGAAAAAATTAGGGCATCCCGACGAACCAAAAGGGTTATGTAAAAATTAGGGATATACACGAAATATTTGTACACCCGGCAAGTCGAAAACCTGAAAAGGCGGCTTGGGCAAAAAAGGGTATCCCGGTGGACTGAAAACCCGAAAGGGCGGTCCAGGAAAAAGTTAGGGATTTAAAGCGTATAACCATGTCCTGTTGAATCACCTTACAGTTGATCTTTAGTTTCAATTTTCAAGCTCAAACGATACTAATTAATCCAATCAGCATCAGACAAGCAACAAAGGAACGAGACACTCGAAGACATAAAAGCAATAGAAGAATGGGAACCTAATGGGATTATTTTACATAGATGTTTTCTTTGTATTCTATTTTGTAAAGTTTTATTCTTACGACTACATTCTCTTATTAGGATGCTCGTCTCCTTGTACAAAAACGCTTATTCAAGTTAATACAAAGCTATTCCTTTGAAAGTGTAAAACTATTTGTTTTATTTTCCTGTTTTGTTTGTGAAAATGTCTAGTGTTTATTTTTGAGCATATGCATTTGAATATGATTACTGCTTACAAATATACGCACAAAAAATAGAAACATAATTACTGATGGCTTTAAGAAACAGGACAATATCTAAAGGCCATCTACAAAATCCCCGTAGATATTTCCTCCAGCAGGTACCACTTCCAGCAGGAACAGAGGCAGAGACATCCCATTACAAGGTCACTTCCATTTTCAATTACTGCTCCAAAATTCTCCAGTAAAGTCACCAAGCTTCTCAGGATTCCCCAACAGGATTTCATAAAATCCCCAAACAATGCACGGATTTTCCCTTCCCCAACAGAGTTTATTTCTCTAAAAAATGGAAATTCGTCTATCAGTATTTCAACTTCAACGAAATATGAAGACTTACACTCTTCATCCCCAGCAGCAGTTAGGGATTTATTTTCCAAGTCTAACAACACTGCAGCAGAACAACTGATACGTTCATACATTGCATTCACACATAATTTTACAAACATCATATCATCGACAACACAAATACATATATCGCAATATCATTTATTTTGAGAACATCATTACTCGATGCATCTCATTCATCATGACACTTCACATAGCTGACTCGTTATCTTTTTCAGGAAAAGTTAGAAAGCAAAGAAATCACATTATCAATTTTCAACAAAGTTTCATATTAATACCTGAAACAAGACAAGACAATCATCTGTGAACAAATTGATTGTAGATAAATTCTGGAAATAGGACAGGGTGACTATCTGCATGATAAACACTTTCTCTGGTTCAGATAAATTGCTCCAAAGATTTATTATGATTCTTTTCCAATTAAAGATTACTCAAGACCTCTGTTGGTTCCATTTAAATTTATCATTGGTTTATCCTAATTCCATTTCGGTAGACACTTTCTTTGGTTCAAATAAATCGCTCCAAAGATTTATTCTGATTCTTTTCCAGTTAAAGATTACTCAACACCTCTACTGGTTCAGTTTAAATTGATCATTGGTTTATCCTGATTCCGTTCCAATAGACACTTTCTCTGGTTCAAATAAATCGCTCCAAAGATTTATTCTAATTCTTTTCCAGTTAAAGATTACTCGAGACCTTTGTTGGATCAGTTTAAATCGATCATTGGTTTATCCCGATTCCATTTTGGTAGACACTTTCTCTGGTTCAAATAAATCGCTCCAAAGATTAATTCTGATTCTTTTCCAGTTAAAGTTTCTCAAGCCCTCTGCTGGTTCAGTTTAAATCGATAATTGGTTTATCCTAATTCTGTTTTGGTAGACACTTACTCGGGTTCAAATAAATCGCTCCAAAGATTTATTCTGATTCTTTTCCAGTTAAAGATTTCATCAAGACCTCTGCTGGTTCAGTTTAAATCGATCATTGGTTTATCCTGATTCTGTTCTGGTAGACACTTTCTCTGGTTCAAATAAATTCCTCCAAAGATTTATTCTAATTCTTTTACAGTTAAAGATTAATCAAGACCTCTACTGGATCAGTTTAAATCGATCATTGGTTTATCCTGATTTGGTTTTGGTAGACACTTTCTCTGGTTCAAATAAACTGCTCCAAAGATTTATTCTGGTTCTTTTCCAGTTAAAGATTACTCAAGACCTCAGCTGGTTCAATTTAAATTTCTCATTGGTTTATCCTGATTCCGTTCTGGTAGACACTTTCTCTGGTTCAAATAAATCTCTCCAAAGACTTATTCTGATTTTTTGCAGTTAAAGATTACTCAAGGCCTTTGCTGGTTCAGTTTAAATCGATCATTGGTTTATCCTGATTCCATTCCGGTAGACACTTTCTGTGGTTCAGTTTAAATCAACCAGAGATTTATTCTGATTCTTTTCCAATTGAGGTCAATCTTATACTTAGTCTAATTTTTGTCAACAAACACTTTTGGGTGGCATCTATAAGCCCATTTCTGACAATTCTCCAAATAGCATCTTTAAGCCCATTCCCTACACAATCAACTTCCACATCATCGAGTGAAAATTTCTGGGCACTCTAGTGTTCAATCATCTTCCACCTTCAAGGCACGAATGGCGGACCTGCCAATCTAACTCTTAAGGTTTAAGAAGATTGAACAGGGACAGTTGTTGTACCCTAAAATTTTCCCTCTCACTTCTCAAGGCATTTCCTTATAAGGATTCTCAAAATTTCAAATTTGCATAAGTACAAGTGGGCTTTCAAGCATCAAATCAAAGAAGAGCATGCCTCCTTCGATTTCACATCATTTAATTGGGTTTTTGGCCTCTTTCGATGCAAGCTTGGCTTACATCCTTCAATTGAGCATTGACCCCTGACATGCTTTCTTTGATTCATAAAACAATGGCTATCTGCATGCAGTCTTCGATTGAGCAATTACCTCCTTCATGCATGCTTCGATCCACAAAGAAAGGGGCTCCCACCATGCTAGCGTACACATGGAAAAAGCCTCCTGTAGCCTCCTTCGATTCAAAGGGGAAAGGCCTCATGTTGGTGTCCTTCGATTCAGAAGTTAGTGGCTTCCTACTGGCCTCCTTCGATTCATAAGACAAGTGCCTTCTCTATGTTTTCCTCAAACTCCCAAGGCAGGAACTTCCTTTGTGCCAGCAGGCACAAGGCAATGGCTTCCTGCAGCTTTCCTTCGACTCAGAAGCCAATGGTCTTTCATGTTTGCAAATTCACAAGGAAGAAATTTCCATTCATGCTAGCGCCCACAAAGCAAGGGACCTCCTGCATACAAGCTTGATTCTTGCTTCAATTGGGGCATTTGATTTCTTTTGGGAAGGCTTGACTCGTGCTTCGAATGGGTAGTATCTCCCTTGAAAAGTTTGTTTCGACACGCATAGTCTCTACATTATGACATATCTGGGTGTCCCAATCGAAGGTTATACCTTGGTGGCCCATCTGAAGAATTGTAGGTAATACATGCAAATGATGCATGTGGTTCCTTCAAAAGAACACATAAATGTTCCAAATCGAAGGACACCCATTTGGGCCCCTTCAAACGATACACATATGAGCCCATTCGAAAGACACTTTGATTTGGAAAGAAATGTTATTGTCTGAAAAGGAGTTTGGTCGAACGATAGGGCTAGGGGGTCAAAACAAAAGGTTGAGATATCCAAAGATGCTTGCTGGCTAGAGTCCTATGTGCTGCTAAGTCCAAGCCTGCTACACTGGCCACAACACTCCAAAATTGCTACACAACAGTCCTGCTATGCCGCTTTTATATTTGCACCAATTTGACATACAAAAACTGCACCTCAAACGCTACAAAAACAACATACCTAATTTGTTCAAATATCTTTTGTTTTCCCTCCCAAATCTCAGCCAACTTCATCTATAAATAAGATGTTCCACAACACATCTTAGGGGCCACTGGTAGTTGAAAAAACTCTTGTTGTGAAAAAATCATCAAATTCTCAAAACTCCCAAACACTCTCAAACATTCTCAAACATTCTAAAACATTCAAACTCTATAACTCTCAGATCCTTTCATGCATTAGTGAATCCTTTGATTCACTCCCCACCTTCCAGATAACTAACCTTCGATTCATTCCCTAACTACAACCTAATAGTCTTTTGATTCACTCTATAGACTGTCATATAATAACCTTCGATTCACTCACCACTATCACACACCCTCCTTCGATTCAGTGACTTCCCAAATAAAGCAGCAACTGAACTAGCTTCAGGAAGGTTTCAACGAAGCTCCATCCACCACCAAGGAAGTCACCTACAGCTCTTTCAATTAGCACTTCAAGAGGTAAGTTTCCTCTAAACTTGGAACTTTTCATTAAATATCATTTGTACATATAAATAAAATGAAAATGTAGATATCCCTCTAGGGAATTGACCATGCCCTAACGTTCGATCCTCACTGCCTGCATGTTGAAAATCTCAACCCTGACTAGTTAGACTTTGTATTTTGATGCCTAATAATCTTGTGCTAACCCCTGGCTTGTAGCTTTCGAAAGTTACACTTGTTAGTTTCATTTTCAAGTTTTAGTCAGGTTTTCTGTATCCTTTGATTGATTAAACATTGAAGCCTTTCGAATTTGAACTTGGGAACTTTGCATTCCTACAATCGAAGGAAGTAGCAAGGAGGTTGAAACAAAGAATGTACACTCACACTGGCTTCCAGGACAATCGAAAGAAGTGAAAAAAGGACGTAATCGAAGGGCATGCTAATACTGATTCACAACCCTAATCGAAAGAAGCAAAAGAAGGGTGAACTGAAAGAGCCTACTTCCTGGATCGAAAGACTAACTTTTTTCCTCTTTTTTATGTTATTTATGCTTGTCTTTATTTTTTCCTGCATTTTTATTGCTTTATACAAAAGTTAGTAATTAGGATGTATGGAAGCATAAAACCAACAAGTAGACAACCCTAATCCAAGATTAAATGCATGAAATCAAACACACTTTGCACACATGCACCTCTAGACTAATCTCACTTGTTTCCTCGAAAAATAGTCATGTCCCTCGAATATGGGCGTTTTACCAAAGACCCTCGATAAAAGATCGTAGTCCCTCGATGACCCTCGATGTTACCTTCAGTAAACGATCTAGTCCCTAATTAAATTGCTTAAACGTCCCATAGGTTACCTTCTATTACTATAAAAACGACCCACGCCTATCCCCTCACATCCAACGATGGGGCTTCTTATCAATCAATGGTAAGATAACAACGTCTAAAGGAGGAGGAAAAGAACATTAAACCTTTTGAGTAGGTAGGATACTCATAGTTGCTTGCTTGCTCAATAACTAAAAAACCATTTTCCCACCAACAATTTTAATTGAAAAATTTTCAAAAGTTAAAACCCTTTCAAAAGTCAAAATCACTTTCACAAAACATCTTCCACAAAAACCTCTTTGAAATATTTTCAAAACCAACACTTTGTACGCATTCTTATAGAGACGAGAATCATTACAAAGACGTTTTCAAAATATTATCAAACCCACAAGCACATTTTCAAACAAAAGCAAGTGATCTAGAAAGCAACTAAGAGCCCATAGATATTTACGGATGAAAAGGGTGCTAATACCTTACCTTTTCATAACCTACCCCCGAACTCAAGAAAACATCTCAAAAGGTATTTCCTATTTTTTTCATCCTTTCCTTATTGGATAAAAGAAAAGTCGGTGGCGACTCTTGCTATCCGCAACAATTGAGTTCAAACACAAAACACCAAGTCAGTTCTACCACCGTATTACACCAGCAAGTCCTCAATATATAACCATATGATTGTCATATTTTGTGGCACAACCTGAACATATACACCCTACTAATACTTGTATTTTACTAATACTAATTCGACTAGGTATGAGTCGATTTTCGTGTTCCATGCCCTAGGTGCATGTTTAACACTATATAGGACTTTGTGTAACTTGTACACTTTCCTTGCTTCCTCATGTATCACAAACCCGAGAGGTTGTGTGACATATACCTATTCATCTAAAGGACCATTAAAAAATGTTAATTTTACATCTTGCTCTAAGAATAAATCCTCAAGATACTAATATTGCCTTATGTCTTTCTATCGACCTATCATCATTATGATTCAAATTGAACACCCACTTCACTTTGATAGATTTGTGTACATTGGCGATTAGACTATATTCCATGTGTTGATTTTGTTGATCGCTTGTAACTCTTCGACCATAAACTTGAAAACCCACTTCACTTTGACTTCCATAGTTTATTCTTTAAAGCCTCACTACAGTTTATTGGTTCAGCACCTACAATTAAAGTAAAATGAATTAATTATCCATTTAGTGTGACTTCATCATCACCAACCACTTCATAGTATTGAAGCCTTATTGGAAGAACTCTAGTTATTTGAGGTCTTTGGCTTGTGCTAGCCACACCCTCTTTGACTTCGACTATCTCGAGAATGTCATCAACTACTTTGAATAAAATATTAGCAATTGCTTCAACTTTGACCTCATTACATGCTTCATCGAAACCATATTTCATCAAAGGCTTGTCAATTGCATCCTTAGAATTCCAATCCCAGACATAATTTTTTTTAATCAAAACATCTCAACTCATCACGATCTTATCATTAATTGGATTGAATAGCATGTATGCATCAGTTTTATGATATCCTACCATAATTATAGGTTCACTCTTATCATCAAGTTTCCTTCTTCTTGCATCAGGAACATGCTTATAACAAATATAGCCAAACACCTGAAGATGACTCATCGATGGTCGTTCTCTGCTCCATACTTCTTCAGGAACCTTGTTCTTCAGTTTCTTTTTAGGACACTTGTTTATTATATAGACAATAGGGGTGACTGCTTCACCCATAAGAATTTTTGCAGATTATTTTGCTTCGGCATGCATTTCACCATATCTAATATGGCCTCGTTTCTTCTTTTTTCTATTCCATTATATTGAGGTGTATAAGGATAAGTTACCTCATGAACAATACTATGTTTTTCACAAAATTCTTCAAATATCTTGGATGTGTATTCTCCATATCCATAAATTCCAGAACCTTGATCTTCTTTTTACTCTCGTTTTTTATAAGCATCTTAAATCTCTTAAAGATTTCAAATACTCCATCATTTCATTTGATCACATAGATCCAAAGCTTTCAACTATGCTCATCAACAAACAAAACAAAATACATGTTTCCAGCAATGGTATGATACTCAAAGGGGCATCATACGACTGAATTTATTACTTCTAGTATGGAAGAGGATCTCATTGGCATAGTCGAAATAAAATACTTCATGGATTGCTTCCATACTAAGCAACCTTCATAGAGTTTTTCGGACATCACAAGAATTGGTGTACCTGTTACAATATCTTAAGTGATCAGTGACCTAAAATTTAGATGGCCAAATCTCAAATGCCACAACCAACTATTCTGGTGGTCGAAATTTGTTTTTAGGCATTATACCTTAGTCGAATTGATCATGGTCTTAAAAGTCCAATTTTTTCAAAGAGGAGATTTTAATACGAGTTTATTTTGAGTGCCTGACATTCCCAAGGCTTCACCTTTCATAACCATTGAGAAACATTGTTTTTACCAGTTGTAATACACTTAGTAGATTACACTTCATTCAAGGTACATAATGTAACACCTTGATTTTTATTAAAAAAAATTTAATAATTAATTATGTGATGTGTTGCATTTTCACGCCTTGGTGAATATGTTGTTGTGTGGTTATGCCTTTGATGGGAGATAGTTAGCTTAAAATGGGTCCACAACTAGGGTTTCATCTTTCATAAGGAATAATGGGTTTCAAAGGTCTCAAATGGTTTTCATAGTTAATCATAGGTCTTCAACAATTCTCATGTCAAGTTTTAAGCCTTGCATCAAAAGTTTGCTCAGTCAATGACTCAGGTGATTGAAAGTCAATTGTATTGGGTAAAAAGTCAACAATGGTCAACTTACAATCAAACTTCAAAAAATTTGGTCAAAATCAACATTTTGAAGTGATATTATTCATTTTATATGGGTTGATCATGACTCCTAAAGGAAAACCCACAAATCATCAAAAGTCCAAAGTTGCCAAATTAGGGCTTCCTTAGGAGAAGTCAACTGAACTTTGACCAAGTATAACTTTCACATGCTTCATCAATTTTCCCCCGGCCAAAGCCTATTTTGATGGAAATTCAATTATCTACAACTTTTTTTTTATTCTCAAGTCCAAAAAGTGCTTCATTTGAAAGATATGAGCTAATACATTACATGTCATTTCAAAAGTCAACCAAAAGACACTTTTTGTTAGGGAAAATCACATCAAGATAAATTCTCCAAATGCAAAAATGATCAAAATAGAAAATGAAGAGTACATATTGATCTTTCTAAATATTTTAAGATCATCTTAAAAATATGAAAATTGAGAAAGTTATGAGTTTCACAAGTTGGGCAATTTTTGAGAAATGCATGTAATCTCAATTGAGCAAATTTGTGATTTTGGGCTATTGGGCCTAACTTTTGAGGTTCAAAGATGTTTATAACATATTAGGGGAACTCTAATTTCATCCACGGATAAACCTTTTTTTATTTTATTTATTTTTATTTTTATTCAAATAAATTCAAAATAAATCAAGTAAAATGTGAAGACTATGGGCTTAGGCGTGCAAGTTTCGTTTTTGATTAGTTCAAAAGCCCAAACAACTCATAGGCATCTATCTAAAACCGTGTGGAGATCAAAAGGGCAAGAAATCTCAAAAATGGAAGATTTTAAAGTTGTTTGATTCTTGTCTCAAAACCATGAATGCATTTTTTTCTTCCATATTGGTTCACCTTCACTTCCTCCTTTTATCTAAGCACAACAAGCCAGATCAACAAGAACACGGTCTACTTACTCAAGAAGCTGACCAAAATTCTCAAAATTTCTTCAAAACCCTAAGTCTCGAAACTAGTGTGGCAAGCCTCCTCAGTGCAAAACTCCAATACCAATCACTTCCTAGAGTATCAAAGGGTAGGTTTAGATCGTTGGTCATGATCCCAAACTCATAAAATCACATATCATGTCATGACCGATTTCTTACTTTTTGTAAAATCATATATCTCACTGTACCTTGTTTTAAATTGAATTGATACTTCTAACATGCTCCTGAGACACATTTGAACAGGTCGGGATTAGTAATATGGTCCCATGCATGTAGATTTGAAAAAAAATCATTTTTTCTCTGATCGATGTAATTTGATTCAAAACACACAATACAGAGACCTATAGCCAAAACTAAGGCCTGATTCAGATCTAGAAGGGTCGAATTAGGGGGGACATGGTGTTTTGGATCCTTGAAATTTGAATTTTTTGTATTTTTAATTTTGCAGGTTGCCGGAGAAGATGGCCAGAGCTAGGGCTCCGGCGCTTGTCCAGCCATATAAGTCAATCTTTATATTTGATGTGTTTGTTTGATTTATGTAATTGGAAGTAACGGCCTCCCCAACGGTGGAGCGAGTTTTGCAAAGGTTTTGTTGTACCAGGGCACGGGTTCGTTCCATGTCCCTGGTGTTTTCACATTTTATTTTTCCATGTTTTCTTGTTTACAGATCCGGTACAAAGCAGGTCAGTGCATTCACCATGCGTCCTCATGCCATGAGCTTCAGATCTCAAAAAGGCCAGATCCAACGCCCCAGATGTGCCCTCCTAATGGTGAACCCCAGTTAACCCCCCTCACTAGATCCAACACAAGCATGTTGGGCTTTGCCAAGTTAGGCCTAGTAGTTTATTTCCCACACCCCCCAAATCTACTTTCTGGCCTACTTTTATTTCTTAATTATTTATTTTAATTTCCTTTTTAAAAAAAACATAATTAACTTTTTTTTAAATAATTAATTAAATCAATTTAATCATAAAATCAAAACAGATGTTTTAAATTAATTAACTTTTTCTACTAATTTTAGACCTAGGTTTTATTTTTAATAACTTATAAGTTAACTTAGAATTAGGTTAGTCATTTAATAAAAATACCAAAAATACAAAATTAGGGATTTTTAGATATCTTAAAAAAATATCTTTCTTAATATTTATTTTCCTTGCTATTGAAATTTCTTAGATCGAATATATAAACTTCACGTCAAGTTATAATAGTTTAAGATTTAAAATTTATGCGAGTTTTATTAAATATTGTAACTGCTAAAGGTTGTAATAGATAAACTAGGGTTTACTGTTTCTTCCCCCATTTTAGATGGTTTGTAACCCCCTTCCCCGAAGCTCTGTAATAGTCTAGATTTATTTTTCCATAATTTACTACTTTCCTTATTACTTCTAGTTTCATACGATTGTATGGAAAATAATAAAAGCTAACGCTAGATAACCCTAATCAAGACAAATTAACTGAAAACAAAGCACTATTCACAGGCGCACCTCTAGGGTGACCCCACTTGTTGCCTTCGGAAAACAGTCATGTACCTTGAACGTGGGACCCTTTAGCAGAATATCCTCGGTTAAAAAGATTGTAGTCCATTAATGACCCTTTGATGTTGCATTCAGTAAACAATCTTAGTCCCTTGCAATACATTACTAAAGCTCCCTACGAGTTTCCTTTATGACTGTACGATGACCCGCGCCTGTCCCTCAAACATCCAACGATAGGGCTTCTTACTAACTAATGGTAGGATAACACTATCTAAAGGAAGAGGAAAATAACACGAAAGACTTTTGAGTAGGTATATAGCTTTTAATTGCTTGCTCACAAAAACATCTTTTTTCACACAATCATTTTTATGAAATATTTTCAAAACAAATACTTTGTATGCGTTCTCAACTGATACGAGAATCATTGCAAAGTTGCCGAACTTAGGCATTTTCAAAATACTTTCAAACTTACACAGTCAATAAGCATTTTCAAAAAGTGAGCTAGTGATTAAGAGCCCGTAGATAACTATGAATTAAAAGGGTGCTAACCTCTTCCCTTTTCATAATCCACCCCCTTACTCAGAAAATTCTCAAAATGTATTTCCTATTCTTTTCACCCTTTCCTTTATTGGATAAAAGAAAATTCGGTGGCGACTCTTGCTATCCACAACATTTGCGATAAAATGCAAAACCAAAATTAAGTTCTCTCACCGTATTACATAGTGCATGTGTTAAATGAAGAAGTGTGATTGTGTGTAATTAAATTGGTATCTGCTCATTATTATGCTTTCTTTTATATTGTTATGATATCTCACCACTTCTTTTTGAATGTTACCTCCTTATGGTAATGTGAATATGATCTGAAGTAGATCGAGGCTATGGTTAGCCGAGGATATTGTCTCGTATTGCGTAGATTGAGTCTGTGTCAGCTCTGATACGTAACGCTGGGGATATTTGCGTTTGTTTTGTTATATTGGGAGTAAAACATTTGTATAACTCCACGTTGTTAGATTTTTTTGATGATGTATGTTGAATTTTGAATTATGATAATTATAACTCATGTTAAATAGTTAAGAATAATTGTTGTTGATGTTTTTCCGTTGCGAATAAATGAAATGAAGTTCAAACTTGATGAACCTGTGATTATGTGTTGTGTATCTTATTATATGAGCACGTGTGATGAAGAAATGTGACATCCTAATTCTCTAATTTGTTTTAATTCCATCTATTTATTTTATTTATTTACTTACGCTTGGGAAATTACGGTCTTACATTAGTGGTATCAGAGCCTGATCGGACCGTTCAGCCAAGTTGTCGAGTCAGTGTAGTATGAAAATTGAATATTATTGATGTGTTGTTCCTTAGTACACAACATGTGTGTGAAACACTATCGGTGCTTTCTTGATTTTATAATCATTTTTTTAAAAGAGTGGGTTAAAGCAAGTGGGAGAGAAGCTTGTGCTCCTCTAAGATGGTTCGGGTGGGAACAGTTAATTCAGTATGTCGTGAATAGCATGGGTGAAAATGTTAGTGAGGATGCACTATTTTCCCGATTTTGAAGGAAGTATGGCTTTATGATTTGTATCTAGTGGTTAGGTCGAAGTGTCCTTGAGAGGGAATTATCAGGTACTTGTGTTATTCCTATCTATAAGGGTAGAGGGTGATATTATGGCTAATGATGAGATTGTTTTGTAGGGCTCTGATGTTCTCCCACGGACAATTGCGACTTGTCATTAGATAGAGATGTTGGATAGACTTAATGTTATCCTTGGATTGAACTATTTGGAGTTAAACCAAGTGATTACAAATTATTTTAACAAGTAGATGCATATTCTTATGCCATAAGATATCTGTTAAACATATAGGATGACTCTTGGAAGGTGAAGTTCACATGGTTATAATGCTTTCAGCACTACATGTTTATTGTAAAATTGTCAGTGTTGAGTTACCATTGTGTGTATTGTCGATGTTCAGAGTAATGCTGGAGTGATGAATTGCTGTGAATTTTGTTGTTGGAATCATGTAAGTGGTTGTTGAATGTTGTTTATATTGTTGGGTGTTTATGAATTGCGAGTCAGAGTCGGAACTCAAAGATATTAGTAGTCTTGTGAAAGAATTGGAATTTTGATGTTTTGAAAACTGGGGTTTTGACAAAGTAATATGTCTTTTGAGTTATAATAGGAATGATGTTTTGGGTTGAGAAGAAAAGTGATATTCGTGTTGAGAAGCAGTAGAAAAGTGCTTTTGCGCTGCATGTAACCGGTTACCAATATATGGGTACCCGGATACACCATCAGACAATAGCATAGTATTTTTAGGTTACAAGGATGTAACTAGTTACCATCCTGGAGGGAACTGGTTACCACTATGTTGAACTGAATTTTCTTAAAAACTTTAAAAATTCATAACTTGAGTTTTGGACGTTGATTTGAGTTCCATTCGAAGCATTAGAAATCTAATGTAATGAAATTTGTTTTAAAAATGGTTCCAGAACCAATAATTAATTTATTTTTCACATGGTGATATTAGATGAGAGGTAGATTTTTCTATTGATCTCATTCTTGATCCAAGACTTGTTCCTATGGCACCATACAGGATGTCAGCTTCGATGTTGAGAGAAATAAAGAAGCTATTATGAGATGTCTGGATAATAGGTTTGTAAGACCGAGTGTATCACTTGGGAGCTTCAGTGTTTTTAGTAAAGAAGAAGGATGGTAGTACGAGGTCATGTGTTGACTATAAACAGTTAATTAAGGTAATGATTGAAATTAAACATCCACTTCAAATGATTGATGAGTCTATGGATCAACGGATAGGCGAGTATGCCTTTAGTAAAATCGAATTGAGGTTGAGTTGCCTTAAAATTTGGGTGAAGGATGAGGATAGTTGGAGGAAATATTTTAGAACTTGGTATAAGCATTATCAATATTTGGATCAATTTATTATGGTATATATTGAGGCCATCCTGATTTAATCCAAGTCAGAATATAGACATGTTGAACATGGAAATTTGTATTGTAGTATTGAAAGGGAGGAAGCTTTATGTTAAGTTATTAAGGTGTAAATTATAGTTTGACGAGGTGAGTTTCTTGAGTATTCTATTTCGGGTGGTGGTAATTGTGGATCCATTCCAAGTAGATGCAATTCTACACTAGGAGGATCTGAAGTCGGTTACAGAGACAAAAAGCTTTTTGGCCATAAATGGTTATTATCGAAGGTTGTTTGAGACGAGGTCAAGTGTGATATGTTGTTAATGAATGAGTTGAGGGAATAATATTCAAATGTGAAATTATATGGATCATTGAAGTTATGAGATTAAAGGAAGGACTAAGGATTTATTGATGTTGTTAAAGTCCTCAACTTTGATAAATACTTCATTTGAAGCAAACTGATTTGGATTGTACTTGGTGTAGTAGAAATTCCCGCATTAGAGAATACTTAACCATTGTGTTGTGCTACAAGCATGTATAGGAGAATATGATGGATTTTGGGCGTTTATGTATCATTGAAGAGGTTGGAAAGAAGGAAATTAAGGAAACGTTTGTAAGCCTTAGAGAGGTTGTTGAACATTATGCTTTAGGTTACCTTGAGTAAAAGTTCTAAAGGAACACTATTATAGTTTGGTAATGATGGTTTATGCTCCATAATGGTTGTCGACTATCTATTGATAAATTGAGGAACAGATCACCCTCAATCTCTTGTTGATAGTAGACGGGATCGTGTTGAATTGAATAGACTTTTCTTGTAAGCTTTATAGCGTGTATGGTGATTGACGTTTTATTGAGAGAATAGTTGTTCACCAATTCACGTGAACCTAATGGGAAAGTGTCTATGAAGGAGTTGGAAATTATTGAGCAGTTGAGAGACTTGAGTTGGTATGTGAGCTAACACCGCATAGTGGAAGGTTGAGGATGTCAAAAGGTGAACAATGATTTTCTAGTAGATATTAAAGAAAGTCAAAATCTAGGTGTGAAACTGGTAGATCAGATAGTAGATAGAAATCAAAATGAGGACGATGACATTAAGGTAAATAATCATAGTGGCGTAGCTGAAGCATCATATGGTATAAGTTTGTTGTACGGTGTGACTTCCTAGGAGTCAATGGTTAAACATCAGAAGCCTGAGGGGATGATGCAGACCAGTGGACATTCTAGAATTGAATTGTTATGTGAAAAGGTTTAAGTATTATTGGTGTTACTGCCATTTCAATAGATGTATTGAACTGTATGCTCAATTGGTGGAATGTAGAATTGTGGTACTATGTTGTGTATCAATGTTGTCAATATTGTGGTTATGTTAAGGTTCTTGTGATGGTATTGAGGTGTAATTAGGTGATAAATCATGTATCCTAGGGTGATTGGACAAGGAGTAAAATTAAATTTGTGTGTTCATAACTCATTAGTAAGGCACCTTGTTGGATTATTGTGGTTGACTAACGGGGAATGTTGGTTAATGATATTCGAAATGGTGACAAACATGATGTGGGAGCTGGAGAGTGGGATGTGAGAGTCGTATCTAGAGTTTTTTGCATAGGGTAGTTTTCGAGGATGAAAATATTCTAAGTGGGGGAAAGTTGTAACACCCTATTTTTTATTAAATTGTTTTTAATAATTAATTATGTGATGTGGTGCATTAGCAATTATAGAAGTTAAAGTATTAAGGGGGGTGTATGACTAAAATTTTAGAAACATAAGGGTGGAAAGAGAGGGTTATTTTATAAGTATTATTTAAATCATAATATTAGAATTAATATTATAGTTTATATAATTAAATAATTATTTTAGTAGTAAGAGGAAGGAAGGATATAATGGGAATAATGATATTAGAGGTCCAATGTTTAGATAATCAAAACAAAGGAAAAGAAAAGTGTTTATGGTTTATCGAATGTAGAAGTGAGAGAATAGAGAAAGAGAACTTTTGGGAAAAGAGGCTAGGGCAAGAGAGAAGTCATTGTTGAAGCTTGAGGAACCTTCAAATTTAGGTAAGGGTGGGGTTTCATCTCTATAACGGGTTGCATAATGATGTGGAATTGGTAGTGATTAAGTTCCCATAGTTGTAGGTTCTTGAGTTCACACTATTTTTCTTTACGTGGCTTTCACCTATAGAGGAATTTTTGATGCATTTGTGTGTGTAATTGGTGAAATCAATGATGTGGGTTGAATTGGATTAATGGGTAAAGTTTGTGCATAATTTGTAGAAAAAAAGATGCATTTTTGTTTTCAAAATTAATGTTTTTGGGTTATGGAAAAATTGGGAATCGTATGTAAATGTTGCAGGTTTTTGGCCTCTGCAATAGTGGGAGTCGGGTACGCTTCCTACGGGAACCGATTCCCACGTATATTTTTGGGTCTGGGAAAATTTTGAGGAGCTAACCAGGTACCCTCCTTGAGGGAATCTATTCCCAAGTGCTTTTTTGAGTTTGAACGCAAAACTATGAGGAGGGAATCGGGTACCCTCTTGGCGAGAACTGATTCCCACTAAAATTTAACAGAATTTTCTTTTAAACATGTGAAATTCATAACTTTTGTCTTGGGTGTCTGTTTGACGCGTCGTTTTGACCGATGAAAACCTAAAATTATTTTTTATCTCATAAAAAAAATTAAAACACACTAGATGATTATTTGACAAAAAATTATGCTCGTCTGTGTGTATTTTTCGTAATATGCAATAGTGACTGTTGTGTTTAAGTATTGTGATGTTGTAATAGTTGCATGGTGTTATACCCCAAAGTTTTACCTCCAATTTCAAAATATCTTCTCATGCTCCTAAGGTTATCAAGTGTCCAAGACTACTCAAGAATGATCAGATGGGCCTCCTCCTAAGTAGTGGCCTATAACTAGGGTTTTGGTTTTCTAAGAGGAAATTAAGCTTCTAATGTCTCAAATGAGTTTAATGGTTTTTTATATGCTTCAAAGAATCCTCATATCAAGTTTCAATCCTTACATCACAAATTTGCTCAATTTATTATTCAGATGATTGAAAATCAACTGTATTGGGTAAAAAGTAAATTGTGGTCAACATACAGTCAAACTTCAAGATTTTTGGTCAACATAAATGCTTGGAAGTTACATTCATCATTTTACCAAGGGTTGATCATAACTCCTCAAGAAAGCTCAAGATTCATCAATAGTTAAAAGTTGCTAAATTAGGGTTTCCTTTAGGAGAAGTCAACTGAACTTTAACCAAGCATAACTTTCACATGCTTCATGATATTTTTCTCTACCAAAGCCCATTAAGATGGAAATTTATTTCTCTACAACTTTTTATCTCTAAAGTCAAGGC
The DNA here is from genome assembly GCA_948472305.1 of Vicia faba. NCBI lineage: Eukaryota > Viridiplantae > Streptophyta > Magnoliopsida > Fabales > Fabaceae > Vicia > Vicia faba. The sequence goes on along the minus strand of OX451737.1, from coordinate 557,248,378 downwards.
CAAAAAATGCTTCATTTGAGAGATATGGGATAAAACATTATAGGTCATTTTAAAAGACACTTTTTGTCAAAGCAACGTACATCAAGATAAAGTCTTCAAATGGAAAAATGATCAACATGAGAGTTGTAAGGGACGTCTTGAGATTTACAACCCAAGATCACCTTCATATGATGAAAATTGAGAGAGTTATGATTGGTGCAAGTTGGGCAATTTTGAGAAAATGCATGAAACTCTAATTGAGCAAATTTGAATTTTTTGGGCTAATGGGCTTATCTTTCAAGGTCCAAACGTGTTCCTGACCTCATCATGAACCTCTAATTCCATCTATTTATTTTTGTGGTTTTTTATTTCTTTTATTTTGATTTTATTTAATTAAAATCAAAATAAATCAAATTAAATACAAAATCAAAAGATATGAGGCGCACAGGTGTTGTTTTGAATCAAATTACAAAGCTAAAAAACCAGATAATAAATTATAAAATCATGTGGGATTTATTGACACATGATTGAGTCAAAAATGGAAAATGACATGCAAAATTTTCAATTCAATATTTTACCATGAAAGACTTGGATTTAATTCAGTATTGTTGACCTAATACCTTGTCCTATAAATACATAAGACATGCATACACTCAACACACAAAAAGCCCTGAAGAACACACTCCTAGAAATTCCAAAAGTTGTTAAAACTAGGGCAGGAACAAAATCTTGTCTCCAACCTCTCACAATCTAAACCAATCCTTCCATCATCTCCCTGAGGATCCCAGGAGGTCATCCCAGCCCTCCTTGAAGCCTAAATCACGCAAGAACACAGTGTTTTATCCTCAACAATTTCAGTATTTTTTTAAAATCTAGAACTTTAATTTATGCATTGTTAAATAACTTGATGTGTTTACATTGTACATATCCATCATTAGAACATGATTGATGCATAATATATGAGCTCTAGCACAGGAACAACAAAGTTCCATTGTTAGGGCACAATCAAATTTTTTCTCTGAAACTCATAATTCAATCAGTTTCAGACCACAATAATCTTACCATTTGATTCAAGAGGGTCGGTTTTGGGGTACAAGGTCCTTCTTTCTCCCTAATGTGCATTAATTTTGCACGTTGATATTTGGTCTAGTCGGAGAAGACAACCGGAGCTAGGGCTCTGGCGCTTCTCTGGTTGCTCTAATTTGATTTATATTACATATATTCTGTTTGATTAAATTCATGGATGAAACAGCCACCCCAATGGAAAGAGCGTGCACGATAAGGCATTACTATACAAGGGCGTGGGTTCGATCCCTGCCTTTTGCTTCTTTGTTTTGTTATTTTTTTCAATTTCTGGAGGTTTTGTATATCATACATTGTGTCCATGCTGCTAACACAAACATCTCGTTAGCGCAGTGGCAAGGTGTGCAGATTGCTACCCTGAGGGCATGGGTTCAACACCTACCCCAGGCATTATTTTTCTTCTTTTTGCACTAACTCTATTTTCTCTTATTTTTATTTATTTTCTTTTTCTTTTAATTAAACACTAATTAATTAACTTAATAATTTTCTAATACTAATTAAATTAGATTTAGTTTTTTTAACAATTAAAATTTTGACTTTTATGTTTATTAATTAAATTAATTAAACCTATTTTTTAAATATTAAAATTAATTAGGAATTTTAGGTTTATTAATTATTTTATCATTTAAAATTATTTTTCTAAAAACCTTTTTATCTCTTTTATTTATTTTCTTAGATAAATGTATTGGTCGCATTATTCGTCTTGTAATAATTTATGTTTATCTCCCACATTTTTTTCCTAATTATGTAACTGCTCACAAGATGTAATAGTCTAGGATTTTAATTTCCGCATTTTATTTTTCGCATCTTTTATGTAATTGCCCCCAAAGCACTATAATAGCGTAGGAACTTTACTTTCTGCACCTTTACTTTTCTGTATATTATACTGTTAGTAATTAGCCGTGTATGGCAAGATAATAATCAACCGATAACAAACCCTAATACAAGATAAAATAACTGAATTGAATCACTATTCACACTCGCGCCACTAGGGTAACCTCCCTTTTTTACCTTCGAAAACATGGTTATGTCCCTCGAAAATAGGGATATTTTAGCAAAGTCCCTTCGAATAAAGATCATAGTCTCTCAATGACCATTCGATGTTGCCTACGAAAAATGATCTAGTCCCTCTGATAAATTTGTAGTTATGCTTGTTATAAAATTATAAAATTATTTTGTGTGCTACATTGAATAATTTGTGATGTATTTTGAATAGTTTGAATTAAGTTAATGTGTTGTTTTACATTTTAATTATTAACTTATATGGATTTAGAAATCCTAATTTTGAAATCTTTGATTAAAATCTAGTTTGATTAAAATCTTTGATTCAAATATTTACCCTCCCTCTCCATTTCATCCCCTTCTTACATGTGCTACATGTTGTTTGAGAATAATCTACATATTATTTCTCCAAACATATGGTACATAGATTGCTATTGACCGGCCTCAAAATAGGTGCGACTTCTACATAAGTCCACTTACGATTGCTTAACATAGCGCTAAATTGTGTCCCGATTCGAGAAATTATCATTCGTGGCCCAAACTTATATTTGCAAGTCCAAGTATGTTTAAATTGAAACCTTTGATCCAATAACCTTGAGGTTCATTGTTAGGAGGCTTTGGTCTTATCAATCCTCTAATGAATCATCATAAATTTTGGTCTAAGTGAATTATTTAAACATCGTTGATGATTTGTTGTTGCCTCGAGAATTTGAAATGAATGATATACTTGACAAAAAGCAAATGAAACTTGTTGTTGAGAGGCTTTGATTTTATCAATCTTCTAATGAGTTTTCAAATGCAAGTTTCAAGATGGTCATTCAAATAACCTCTAATTTCTAACTCATTAACAATTGAATTTTATTTTATGCTTTTACTTTACACCTTTACTTTTATCCACCATTTATCTTAGCATTTTCATTACATGCTATTTTCATCTTTTCTCAATTGAGCATTTATCTTTATGTCATTTTTTTGCTCACTTGAGATTTTCATTTTCTATTTGAAGATACTTAATAACCAACTTGAACAATAAAAAACTTTAAGGTTACTTGGACTATTTAGTTAATATCCTTGGCATGATGGAGTTATGGACCTCTTGGACTTAGGATTAGAAGCCTTGACTACCCTTGAGACTTGGTGACTTTTGTTTTTATTTTTTATGGAGTTCTTTGGGTTTACACCCGAGACATTGGGTTGTTTTTTCTTTGTATGCAGCTTATTCTAATTATATGCTTTGTGTGCGATTGGGAATTCACCTGTATACAATTGTTACTCTGCCCAATTTTTGTGAAGACTTAATGCATATGAAGTTTGGTATTCTTAAGAGGTTTAATATCTTTTCTTGTTTGGTTTCAATCCAAAGGATGGTAATTGTACATTGACTCATTATGGCAAGTGTTGGCTTCTTAATGGTTAGACGGTTCTTTTCCCTAGATTTTACCTTGTGTTTAGGATAATCCTTTTATCTCCTCCAATCTTCTTTAATTTCAAAAATCTTCTCCCTCCTTTTAAAAAGTATTCTTGTTTTCTAAACTTGAACTGCTTTCACAATAAACTTGGACTTAGGTCCACGCCTTTTCAAATATTTTTTGAATCAACTTTAACCAACTTAATAATACCTTGACATTGTTGTGAGAAGACTAAAAGTCAATCAATCTCATTCCAATCATTTTTCCACTTTCGATTTTTATTTTAAAAATTTCTCAAAAGATTAGACTCTTGTCAATCCTTGTAGTGATGCGAGCTACTATACTTCTACGATATGTAGTGAAGTGAGATATTTTCCACTTGGGTGTTTAGTGAGGCTTTGTTGATTTTAAAATCCAAGCCAAATCTTCAAGTTTGAGATGATGCAAATTCTCCTTTCTCATAATGGTGGGTATTAAGTATGTTTTCCACTTGGATACAACAATGATGTCTCATCTATTAAAATTAACCAACATATTTGTGTTTTAAAATTTTTAAAGGTGGACTACGAGTACCCTGATCCCCTATTGCACGGAAGGTGGTATGTAGAAACTAAAGGTTCGTAACCACGACGGGTTCAAAATTATAAAAAATATATTTCTCTTCTTACCTGCACCATCTATTTTTGTAAACAACACTTATAGCCAAAATACACAAATTTTCAAAGAGGTTCATGCGAAGTATCGTAGATGTTTAGGGTGCTAATACCTTCTCTTTGCATAACCAACCCCCATACCTAGATTCTCCCCCCCTTCTTTTTGGGTTATTCGCTATTTTACCATTCTTCAGGAAGCAATAACGTGCAGTGGCGATTTTTATTTGATCTTTGCAAGTCAAGTCAATCCAATGGCTTAGTCTCAACATTTCTACCTCTACACATGGGTATCATACATCCGTCCACACTTCAACAGGGCAACCCCGTTCTCTCTTGTGTATGGTATGGAAGCAATGCTCCCTGTTGAAGTTGAGATTCCATCTTTTTGTGTAATAATGGAAACCAAGTTGTCTGAGGCTGAATGGATCCAGAACATGTTTGACCATTTGAATTTAATTGAAGAAAAGAGAATGAAGGTCATGTAACATGGTCAATTATATTAGAAAATAATGAAGAAATTTTTTGATAATAAGGTCAAGCCTTGTGAATTCATAGAAGGCGACCTCGTGCTCAAAAAGATCATGTCTTTTAAAAGAAAATGAAGGCTCGTATGTTGTCAAGAAATCCGTTTTTGGCGGTGCATTGATTCTTGAAACTATGGATGGTGAGGAGTTCACATGTCCCATGAATGTTGATGCTGTCAAGAAATACTTCTCCTAAAGAAATAAAAGAACAACCCGCTATGTTGAAAACCTAAAAGGGAAACTTAGGAAAAAATAACATCTCGGTAGGCTGAACACCTGAAAGGGCGGTCTAGGAAAAAGTTAGAGACATAAACAGAATAAATTTTCCCGGTAGGTTGAAAACCCGCAAGGGAAACCTAGGAAAAATTTAGGGATTTCCTTGCAAGTAACTGCGTCAGACAAGACTTGATCATTGAAGCAACAATCTTCTCGGATTCTCATCACACTTCAACTGAAGTTTACGCTCAAGAGTTCAAAGTTGTTAGGGAGAATGGTGGTAATTATGTTTTAATGTATCATTTCCATGTATTTACCATTTTCCAAAATTTTGTAATCATCCATGGAGTCACGCCATTTGCAGACTAACATTCTATTAATAAAGTTTGAGCCTTTATCCAATTCTTTGTAGTTCTTATTTTATTCTATTTACAAAAATTTCATTTATTATTGATAGTAATTTTCAAAGAAAAAAGACTTACTAATAAAAACATTTTTTTAAAAAGAATTTGCAAATTACTTTTTACTTCAATCTTGTGATTTAAGCGGGACAAAAGTCCTGGTTCCAAGGATGGAAGAACTTCAAAGTGTTGAGAAGATTCCCTAAGAAGTATTCCAAGGTTACTCTTGTTGATATGCCCATAGTCCGCCTTTGATTGTTTCTTGGATAGTTGGGATTTCATACCAATTGATCTGTGGTGTGGTGTTGGGTTTGTTATCCTACTTTCCCAACTTAAGTCTTGGTTCAGATTTTCTCCAAGTTGTTATATGGTTTTGGGTTTGAGAGGTTTGGTACCTCTATCCCATATTCGTCAGTTAGGTCTTGATGAGGATTTCTCTAGTTGAGTGTGATCCTTTCCTCAGCTGGGTTGTGATCAAGCGGAGATTATAAAGTTATGAAGTCTTTTCTCATTTGTTGGAGTAATTCTACCTTTGTGTTGAGAATTGATGTAAAATCTCTTACAGAGCATTGTTGTTATGACATTGTTATTATTGTGTGCTCCCCAAGTAGCCAGACAAAAGCAGTATCGTTTTCTAAGAAGTGTTGAGACAACTGTTAACTTTTTGGATTTTCTCTCGCCAAGTCTTGAGTTTGATTTAAAATCCCCATAATTTTGACTTCTTTCTGTGATGTTAACTTCTTAATTTCTCGGGAATCACCGAAGATGATGCTTCCCTTTAAAGTTGTTATCCCTGTGAAGTTTCATAGATTTTCCAGAGAGAAGTTTGTGCAACCACTACTTTCGATATTGAAGAATGTATTTGGTCTCCCCTCGAATATGTGGCATTTTCTTCCCTAGTGAAGTGAGTACAACATCCCTAGTTAAAGTCTATACGATGTGGCATTGTCTTTCCCTAGTGAAGTCTGTATGATATTCCCAGGTGAAGCCTAGAGGAGTGTGTTATATCCCTGCAACTATATTGGTTTATTGTTATCAAATTTTGCTTTAATTATTTTTTCAAACCATGTTTCTTCCCAGTGAAGTTAATCCTTGAAATATGACTTTGTTTTCTCATTTGGTGCTTAATCTGTTATGAATCTTCATCCTTGATGTGATTTAGGAGATTGTTGTCTTTACTCAAGGTGGTTTTGTCTAGTTATCCCCAGTGCAATATGTCTGTTTTGTCAGCATATACATGATAACATTCATACACTCATACATACATCATGCATAGCTGAATTAAAACTCATGGTTCATTTCCACTCATTGAGGTTTTGTTGTCATATTATCCTCTTTGTAGAGTTATGTTATCCTCTCTTCAATAGAATGTCAATTTAAGTAGAAAGTGTATATCCTTTCAATCTCCCCACTGAGTTATCCCTCGTGGAAGAATTTTGCTTTAGCCTTCCTACCCAGCTCATTATCTGGATGGAATTTAATCCCCATTTGAGTTTATTCCTCATTGGATGGCGTCTTGGTTGACTGTTTCACTCCGGTTTGTTCCTGATTTGAATTCTTGGTCCCCAGCACAATATTATTTTGATCCTAAAGGATGTGAGCCCTGGATTGAGAATGTGCATTTGTTTTGCACGTGAAAACTTTATCCTATCAGCAGGAATGTGTTGGTATTTCCACACGAAATCAAAATTCATTTCTCATCAGTGTTATCGTAATCCTTTTTGTAACAACAAGTAGCGGTCTCTTTATTTGACAACCTATACTTCCCCAGTAAGTCTGTTAAAGCCAGAGAAGTTATTTTTACTTTGATGAATGGTAGTCTCTATATTATAGGAGATATTTTTTTGTTGATATTGGTTGTACTTCAATGATAAAGACAGTTTGTTGGAATATTCTTACAACAATTATTACCCTTTTCTAGTGATATCTTGATTAAAGAAGAAGTTAAGACCCGTTCTTGGTGGAATACCAAAATTTTGGGAAACTTGTTATTATTCTATGTTTTTCTACCTTCATCCTTGAGATGGTGGTTCACCGTCATTCATTAGTAGGAATTTATCTCTTTCTTCTCATTGGACTTTACCCCAATAGAGTTGAGTTGTTCCGGGCCATAAGTGATGATGTCAATCCTTTGTTCCCAGCCATAAGTGTTGATGTCACACATTTGTTCTCAGTCATAAGTGCTAATGTCAAATCGTTGTTCTCATCCATAGGTGCTAACATTAACCTTTGTTCCCAGCCATAAGTGTTGATGGCAACTCTTGTTACCAGCCATAAGCGCTAATGTCAAACCTTTGTTCCCAGCCATAAGTGTTGATGTCAACCCTTGTTACCAGCCGTAAGCGTTGATGTTAAATATTTGTTTCCAGTCATAAGTACTCATGTCAATCATTTTTTACCTACCTCAATATTGATGTTTACCGCCATCTTTGAGCCAATATCATCTTACTGTTTCTATTCGCGTCCTTCGAGTTGGTAGTTTCCAAATCCCTGTGAGTCAATGTTACTTTCTTTTTTTACTATCTCCTCTGTGAGTGGGTATTTCACATTTATCAATCGTTTGTTGTAATCCATTGTTTTTGCCTCTTTTTTTATGAGTTGACGATACTTTGTCTCCTCTTTGGGATTTACCCTAGTAGAGTTGGATCTTTATTTCCCCATCAGAGTTGTTTCTTCTCCAACAGAGTTATGTTTCTTTTCCCAATCAAGTTTGTAACTCTTTTTAATGGTTTCCTCTCTGTTAGCTTATTGCTTGCATTGTTAAGAATTTACGTCACTGAAATCTTACTACGCATTTGGATTCTTTAATCGTGATTTTTATTTTGCGTATTTATAGTCATCCCAAAAATCGTGTTGTTCCCCAGTGATTTATTTTCCTGGTCAAACTCTCTTTTCGGTCTGTTGGTTTTATTTTCTGCTTCCCCAACATTGTTTTGTGTCACCTATGGAGTTGGTTGTTTGCATTCATAATCATAAGCATTGCATGGCATCTTAGGGCCAAAAATAAGGATTGTTTTGTATTTAAGTATATTCAATCGCGTCTAGACAAAGATTTTAACCTTCATATCTCCGGATAGAAGACACTTAAATAAGGGTAGTTGTTATACCCCAATGTTTACCCCTAAGATCTCTCATTATCTCATATTATCAATACATCAAGATCACACATTAGGGTTGGTTCTCCCTTTCTACTTCATCCTATCTTTAAGTTTGCTCTTGAGGGATCACCAAGCACCTTGAATTGTGTATATTGTACATGTGTTATTTTAACTAACATAAAAATATGTATATATGTTTCTTTGGATGTTCATATTGTAGGTGATGACACAACATCATCCATCTCACCATCTAACCTAGGGTTTTAAGGGGTAGTCCTCAGTCAATTGGTTCTTCAATGGAATGCAAGAGATTAAGCTTCAAGGATATGTTTATGATACCAAAGTTTTGTGGTTCAAAGAGATCTCTTACCTTATTTAGGTCAAGTTTTCCTCAAGGTTGGTGGTGGTATTCATCAAGAAGATTCATAGGTTTATGTGTTTATTACCATGCCTTCTTCAATAAGTTTCATTTATACTTAAGCTCCATCTTTAAGTGTGCTTCAATACAACACCATTTCAAGGTCTAATGTGATCCATCATGCTCTATTTGGCAAATAAAGTTCAAAATATTTAAGGTTGATTAAACAAGTTTGACTTAATTGAGCAAGTGCTTGATACAATGATCACAGGTGTATAACTCTCTCAATTTTTAATATTTTGAGTTGGTAATTTTTGCTATAGGTTCTTATCATCATCTACAACAACTTCTCTTCACATGACAATACCCAGTTGTGCAAGAAAAATCATCAAAAGTTCAATGGGGTTCCAAGTCATTTTGACACTCTCTGACCTAGGGTTTGCTGGCTTCCAAGGACCATATCTTGCTCATTTGTTGAGATTTTTTATTGATTCCAAATCCATGTGTCGTACCAAAACTTTTCCCTACTTTTATGATCGTATTTTCAAGATTTAAAATGGAAGAAAGAATGTTTTGATTAAGGATGGTCCAACAGTATCTGATGGCTCATTCTTAAATCCAAGTCAACCATGGGGTGTGTTCTAATTTAGGAGAGTGGGGCTTTCTAAATCGGAAAGACCCATATATCTGTAGGCCCATTTATGAAGCATGTTGGCCAATGGCCCATGAGATTCGAATATGGAAAATTTATTTAGAAGAATTTATCAAGTTCTTAATTATTATTAAGTCCATCTAAACATTGTCGCTGATAGAAAAATGAGGGCTATAGTTATAAGGGTACAAGCCCATTGAGTTTTCTTTAGCCAAAGCACATTGGACGTTTTTTTCCGTTTGGTATTCCAGTTTAAAAAACTGATTGTTATGGAACATTATTTCTATTAAGAGTTTTGAAAAAAAACGGATATGATGGAAAGCTAGTTAGGCCTAGTTCGATCTAAAAACATTGGTTGTGATAGAAATTAATTATTGGTTTATGAAAATTATTTTTATTGTTACTGATATTTCTATTATTTTTTTTTAAATTATTAGTAGATTTGGTAAAGGGTTTTATTAATTATCTAATCAAGAGATTTTGTTTTGGGAAAAGATCCGATTAGATCAATTGTTTTTGGGCCCAATCCAAAGTACAGTAAAGAAAAACGTGTTGTTGAAATTAATGGATAGAAAAATGGTTTTACAATAGAAGCTCAAATTTTTTAGAATATAAGCTGGACAAAAGAGGCCCACATCATAAACTGCTACTTTTTAAATCAATAACCAAAAAGGCGTGCGTTTTAACATTAACATTTGCTGTGAAAATTGAATAACTTCTAACCAAATCTAAAAACATATCAAATCAAATCTTCATACAAAATCCAAAGTCCAAGCCCAGAATGCTTGTTGTAGGATAAATCGAATTACAAAACAGTAAAAGATTACAGAACCAATTCCAATCTAAACAAATCAAATATTACATATGGCAATGAATTCAAAATCAATTACAAATAAATCATAATCCCTAATTGATCTAAGCAACCCTAATCCATTTCAAGCCCTATAAATACGAAAGAAAAAATACAAGGAAAGGAGGGGAGCTTGAATACAGAGGCGAAGACGAATTAACAGAAAAAGGAGACTTTTGCTGAGAAGAAATTTGAAGAAGGAGATTATTCGCGAAGGACTAAAACCAATTTTATTGAAGAAGACAGAAGGAAGAGAAATTAGGGTTTCAATATCTGAAACCCTAATCGCCGTTGATAAACCCGTCGTCGCCGCTATTATGTTCGTCACCATCTTCAAAGCATCACCATAAACCACAAACAAGAAGAAGAAGAAATATTAGAACAAATCGGAAAGAAAGCTCAAGAACAGAAAATGATATTGAGAAAGGGGTAAAATAAACTTAGCATTTTTATTTTGTTGTTGTTCTTGTATTGTGGTTGGTTTATAGAAGGGTACCGGGTTGTGGGTATAGCATCGCCGCGAGGGGGGGTGTTTGAATGTTAGGGTTTGAAAGGGGAAAGTGATAAAGCAAAACAGAGAGATGAAGGGTTACTGTAAAACAAAAGAATGAAAGTGCTAAATGAAATATTAAAATAATGCTTATATTCTATTTCATTGCATACACACACGCTCATGATATTTATCATACACCTTCAAACTCCATCCATACGATTCATTTTGGACGGCCGTAAGGCCAAGTCCCATAGAAACCCATAGGCCCTCACATACTCGATCAGCCAGGCCCCTCTCAAATGCATAATAGGTCGGCCCAATTGTGATTTACACCCCCCCTTTTGCCCTATTACTAAAGCAAAACTTGGGATACACCACCCCCTCAAGAGAATTTCGTTTGGGCCTAGCCTAGCCTCCTTTTAACACCCCCGTCTTTTACTTCTAAACTAAAACTGCACCCCCCCTGAAACTAGTTAAGTTAATTTCTATTTTTTATATAATTCCTATATTTTTTTCTATTTTTATTTTTATATTATTTATTTCTTTTTTATGATAATTATTAATATCTTATTTTTATATATTATTTATTATCACATATTATAATTATTATTATCACATAAATAATTATTTTGTTTAAAAACTCATGTATATATTATTTTCTATATTATTGCGTTAAATATTTTTTAGTCATGCATTAATTAAGATATTTTGCAATTAATATTGTTAAAAAATACTTAACAAATTTCAAATCTATTTTTTTGCAATAAACTAAGCTAAACAATCAATTTTTGCTAAAGGGTTTCAAATATATTTTGACTAATTGCGCATTTAGTCCAAAATTATGCAATCTCTACACCCGGTCAAAATGCGAGGCGATTCAAAATACATTTGCAACCCCTAAAAAACACAAACACATACGAACTATGAATTGGGACTCTGATTCCTCATAAGAGGATACGTAGGCATACAATCAAAAATTGTGGCAAGTTCCCCTATTATAAATTAAACCCTATTTTACCTGAAACCTAAACCTAAAACCTAATATCCTTAAGAATAAGGTAGATGAAAGGTTCCTAACACCTTCCTTTCGTCTAATGAAGTCTGAAACTTAGAATCTCTGTCTTTTCCAATTAGGGTTTCCTAATAGATGCCCTTCCTTAGGATAAAAACTAGTAGTGGCGGCTCTCATTTAAAAACCGGTCACAATAGCTGGAGACTCTGCTGGGGACCTCAACCTTAGGTTTTAGGTTTTATTTTGGGTTTTTATTTTTATTTATTTATTTGCATTTATTTATTTATTGCATTTATTTATTTCTTGTCTATTTTTCTTTATCATTATATATTTGCTATGTGGGGGTTTTTGTTCCAAAAAATATTTTTAATATAACCCTCAAAAAGAAGGTTCGTCTATTAGCTTAGGGGATATGTCATCCCTGTGAGTTTATGTGACGAATTCGCCTAGAGTTGGTAGAATTTCGCAAAAGGAATACTTACTGAGAGATATCCTCTAGATGAGTAGGACTTTGGAATGCCACACATGACTCTTTGTAACGACCTTAATCAAAATCTCATGACTAGACCTTTCACGACTTTGAGACAAAAGTCTCGGTCCATAACGAGGCGCCACCTAAGGGAGGCCCTTATTCCTTCTCCCTCCGGTGTTATTCATGATACCCTTAAGGAAACCACCATTTGGTAGGGTAGACTAACCATAGGTCAAAGTTAAGAGCCTACCTTATAAGGGTACCCGTCACAAGATTCATGCATTCATACATATTCATCCATGCATTCATACATTTCACATATTCATCATATGTTTCTTTTATTTGTCTTATTCGAAGGGTAAAGAAAACAAAAAATAATAAAATCAATATTTTGGTGACTGTCTTTGAAAATGGATACCAGAGGGAAATAACTTGTCTGCGTCAATGCGCCAGACATGTCTGAAATCAAAGCCATAAAAGGGAAATTATACAAAATAGCTCTAAAGATGTTCACTCACCGCTATGGGGATACCCTTGATCCTAAGGATGTTAAAGACTTTCTCAAGATTTTTCAAGCAATGGTTGATGGTTTCATAGCAAACATTCACAAGCGCACCTAGAAGATTTATTTCCCTTTGCTTAATTTCATCCAAACAAGTTTTGCTTTAAGATTGTAATATCTTTCAATATCTGAATCATGTTACCTTCAATAAAGGCATTTTGTTTTCGTATCTCGTTTGCATATCTATTTCTAAGATATTCACCAAATAAAAAAAAAGATAAAATAAGCGGAAAAAAATATATACCCAAGTGAATAAGACATTTAAAACAAGAAACCCCTTTCATGTTCATACATATTCACTTGCATGCATGCATTTGCAAACACCTGCATATCATATCAAAGCTCATCTCGGTTTTTCAAAAATTGCTCCAATTAAACCATTGGTAGAAAAAGATCACCACCTCCTTGGCCTCCATATCAAACAAGGGCCTATCAACAAAAAGCAATGGAACAAATCAAGGAGAATCAGGTTGCATTCAAGGAGGATCTCGACCAATTCAAAGGTGATGAGATTTCCATGAAAAGAGATCTGAGTCAAGTTCTCCTAGATTTAAAGAACATCATTGACAGACAGGATCATATTCCCAGGGTAGTTTTCAAAGAAGTAGCTCAAACGATTGGTGCATCAAGCCGTCACCAACTAAGAAAAGAGCCAGAGACAGGACCCTAAAAATCTGCCATGGCCCAATAAGAGACAAGAGAAGCTGAAACCGAAGGGTTTGTTCCACCGCCTTCAAAAGCAGGGGCATCACATACCCTATAAATTCCAATCAATAATGAAGACAACTACGTGGACCTGCAATATGGGGACCACGGCCTAGAGGATGTCAATCAGGCATCCTCAAAGACGACTGGTACTCGTGTTGTTGATAATCCACTGATAGTAAATCAATATAAGGCCATGGAAGAAAGGCTAAAAGCTGTGGAGGGTTTTGATGCCTCTGAAGTATATGCTCTCGAAATGGGCCTAGTTCCTGATGTGGTAATACCGCAGAAATTCAAAGTTCCTGACTTTGGAAAATACAAAGGGCTCACTTGTCCAAGGAATCATATGCATATGTATTGCAGAAAAATGCACGCCCATGCCCATGATCAAGAGCTGGTGGTGCACTATTTTAAAGACAGCTTAAGCGGGACATCTTTATACTGGTATATGCAATTGGAGCGAGGACATATTCAAACATGGGAAGATCTTGCTAATGATTTCTTAAAGCATTACAAATATTACCTGGACATGGCGCCTACCCACATGCAACTCCAGAATCTGTCCCAGAAGAAAGAAGAGATCTCAAAGAGTATGCTCAAAGATGGAGGGAGATGGCATCCTGTGTGCAACCACCGCTATTGGAAAAGAAGTGAGTAGACATGTTAACGGGGACCTTGCAGGGGCTATATTATGAGAAGATGGTTGGGAGTATCTCTTCGGGATTCGCAGATCTAGTGAGTATCGGAGAAAGAATTGAGACTAGAATAAAGAATGGGAAAATACCAGGGGGACCATCAAATCCCCCCTACAATTTAAGAAGGTCTGCTTCAAACTTCCCAAAAAGAAAAGATGGAGAAATTAATGATGTAGCCTCACAACCAAGGGAACAACAACCATTAATGATCCACAAGTACAATAGCTAAGTAGATTTAGAAGATCGCAAAGAAACTTTGATCCACTCCCTATTCCACCTAGCAAGTTGTTACAACACTTGGTCAAGGCATCCTTGGTGGAACTGAAGCCTCTAGCTCCTCCAGTCGGGCCACTCCCGTGAAAGTACAATGCCGACGCCAGATGCGAATACCATGCAAAATCTCCTGAACACACCATAGAACACTGTGGGGCATTCAGGCACAAGGTCCAAGATTTGTTAGAATCCAAGACATCACATTTGAGAAGCCTAATATCAAATCAAACCCTATGCCTCTTCATGGTGGGCTGATAATAAATGCAATTGAAGTAGTCACTGAATGTGGGGAAACCAGACAAGCAAAAGCCCCGATAAACTTGTTGAAGGAATATCTGTGGGAATGTGGGTTTCTTATAGAACATGATAAAGCTTTTGAAAGACCTCTGGAGAAACTAGTGGACCAGGGGATAGTCCAATTCAAACCATACCCTGAAGAAAAACATAAATCTACTATGAAGGGTAAATCATGGTTTCCTCCAATCTAAGAGACCTGTGTCAACAAGGGAATAGAGCATAGCGGACATGTGGTGATGATATTCAACAAAGTCAACACCAAAAGGGCAACCGACTTTATCCAAGAATGTACCCCGGGAGAAGAACTCAAAAGATGGAATTCCGTGGAGATTCTCGAGATCTTTTTCTTTCTTAAGTAATTTTTCTTGTTTTTGAAAGAACCTATGTCAAGCCCGAGGCATAGGGGTTGCTTGTAAGGGTTTCCCCGTTTTATTTCAATAAATATTTACAAATAATAAAAGTTATATTTTTTTTTAAATTAAGATCCTTGTCTTTCGCTTATATTTATCTCTCAAATTTAAAAATGGCAATACTTTCTCTGCATATGCATTTTCAAAGTTCATATACTAAAATCTGCACCAAAACATGATAAATATGGAGATCCATGCCCAAAACCACCAATAATGTTACTGATGTGACCTAATATGATTTTAATGCTCCCATCAACAAGGCCGAAGGGGAAGATGATGAAGATCTTGAACTTTCTGAAGAAATGGTAAGTGAAATAGAGCGAAAGGCTGACGACATACAACCATATCAAAAGGCCATTGAAACCATTAATCTAGGCACAGAGGAGGATCTGAAAGAAATCAAGATAGGGGAAACATTAGAGCTGAGCATTAAAGAAAGGCTGATCAAACTATTACATGAGTACATGGATATAATTGCTTGGTAATACAGGGACATGCCAGGGTTAGACACAGACATTGTGGTGCATAGACTATCTCTCAAGGAAGGTTGTTCTCCAGTTGTGCAAAAACTCATAAGAACTCGAGCCAGGGGCACGTTGGACACTCATGTTGATGGGGCTTCAAATGCATTGGGGCATGGTATAGGGGTAGTATTGAATTCTCAAAAGAGTTATCACAAGCCCTATACTGCGATGTTGTGTTTTGACTGTACCAAAAACATCGCCGAGTACGAAGCTTGTATACTAGGACTGGAAGCTGCCATTGATCTAAGAATAATGCACCTCGAAGTATTTGGGGACTTCACACTATTCATATACCAAGTCAACAGAGAATGGGATACTAAACATCCAAAACTTATTCCATATTAGGATCATGTTTTAAAATTGGCTGCGGAATTCACAGAGATCACTTTCAGCCACATCCCACAAGAACAAAATCAAATGGCGGACGCCCTGGAAACTCTCTCAGCTATGTTCAAAGCAACTTGGACAAACCACGAACCACGCAACACAATTAGATACTTCGAAGAGCCCGCACATTGCCCTGCTATTGAAGAGAGCCTTCAACAAGAAAGTTAGTCCTTGGATATTCAAAGAAGGGGATTTAGTGCTCAAGAAGATTCTGCTACCTCGCCTCGATTCACATGGTAAATAGACACCTAACTACGAAGGTCCATACATAGTAAAAACAACATTCTCCGGTGGTGGTCTCATCCTCATAATAATGGATGGGGAAGAACTACCGCATCCGGAAAATTTAGACGCAGTCAAAAAATAATATGTATAAAAGGCTCGCTAAGTTCGAACCCTAAATGGGCGACTTAGGAAAAAATGAGTGTCCCGGTGGATCGAAAACCCTAAAGGGTGATCCAGGAAAAAATAAGGGACATACAAAATTAAACTATTTCGGTGGATTGAAAATCTGAAAGGGAGATCCTAGAAAAAATTAGTGATTTTATGCAAAAGGAAATAAAGAACAAAAAGATTGCGATCTAAGAACTACAACTACGAACCATGAAGGGAGAGATGGATCTAAGTCATATAACTCAGAAGCAAAGGAGACAAGAGATATTAAAAGGATATTGGGGAACGACAATAGCTATTATCACTTTCATTGCCATTTACAGTTTTGAAAATTTCTGTAATTACCTCTTTTAAGGAATTACATCTTGTACTTTCGCCTATTCAGGGGCATATCAGTAGAACATTTTCTTTCTTTTCATCTTTCAAATTGTTTTTTTTTTCCTTTTCTCAAACTTGTTTACAAAATACTATGCTTATTTCTTATGAATATTATGTTGAATTCATTTCGGGGGAATTGACAAATAAAAGCATTCGATAAAACAACGAAAAATATTTTTGGTTAGAAAAACATCAAAAGAAAATCCACGTCTACGTATATACACATGTATACGCCTATGCCAACACTTACAACACAAAAGTTTGCATCCACACATATGCCAATACATATTCCTGCACTTACAACACAAAAGTCTACAGATATGTTTATGCCCCATGCCTACACCTGCAACATAAAAACTCAAAATCCTTGCTAATACTTTTCACCACGTTCAAATCAATCCAAAGATACTATGTCAATGAAACATACAACGCCATGGAATTGGTAACTCAAAACCAATGGTTTATAGGATAGAAAGCTGGAAACAATTTTCATAACATTCTAAAGTATACACACACTTTGCACGAATTTTGCATATAAAAACATTCAATACATATACACTCAGGGTTCCATATCAATAGCAGACATCATACCCATGCGTCATACAACAAACAAACAATCTCACCCTTGATTTAGTTATCTAAGGGTCAATTTTTAAAACACACTTCTCCTACAATCCAACCTGTCACCTAAGACTCCACACAGTGATGTGTTTAACCCATTACTTGAGCCTCCATGCAGTGATGTGTTTCCTTACAGTGTAGCATTACCTAAGTCTCCATGAAGTAATGTGTAAAACCTAGTACATTACCTAAGTCTCCATGCAGTAATGTGCAAAACCCAGTAAATTGCCTAAGACACCACGCCGTAATGTTCAAAAGCCAAACAAGATCCGCCACCTAAGACTCCATGTCATGATGTGTTAAGCCCATCACCTAAGACTCCACGCAATGATGTCTTCCCTCTACCATGTAGTTCATTACCTAAGACTTCATGCAGTAATGTACGAAGCTTGGTACATTTCCTAAGACTCCGTGCAGTGATGTATTTTCCTCTCCTTACTCATTACCTATGACCCCAGGCAGTAACGTGTGAAACCTAGTTCATTGCCTAAGACTCCATGCAGCGATGTAACATAACCCATTGTCTAAGACTCCATGCAATGATGTGTTTTCCCTCTCTTCACCCATTACCTAAGACTCCATGCAATAATTTGCGACATTCCCCAATATAGACCATTGTCTATGACTCCATGCTGCGGTGTTCGAAATCCAAACCTATCTCATCGCCTAAGACTCCACGCAGCGATTCACAAATATAACTCATTGCCTCTGTCTCGATACAGCCATGCGTTATCAAGTGTTATTCACCTCCTAAAAGGATTAATAAGAAAAAGCAAAACCAAAATAAACAATGTTATTTTCTAAAGATTAAAACCATTTACCTCGTCGTCAAATCCTTGTAAGCGATATATCACCAGCTTTGCCTACTTCCTTAAGACTCGTAAGGGTATCCTACATCAGCGTAACTTTTCATTTGTCGAACAAATTTTGGGGTATTCCAAGTATTCAATAAACTCCCAATCAGAATGCGCAAGACTCGCGTGTTCTAACGCTATTCGATTGGAAGATAGTTGAATAGGGGCAGCTGTCGTACCCCAAATTTGCCCTGCCTTTATGATTGTATTTTCAAGATTTAAAATGGAAGAAAGAATGTTTTTATTAAGGATGGTCCAAAAATATCTGATGGCTCATTCTTAAATCCAAGTCAACCAGGGGGTGTGTTCTAATTCAGGAGAGTGAGGCTTTCTAAATCGGAAAGACTGATATATCCGTAGGCTAATTTATGAAGCATGTTGGCCGATATCCCATGAGATTCGAATATGGAAAATTATTTTAGAATAAATTATCAAGTTCTTAATTATTATTAAGTCCATCTAAATATTGTTGCTGATAGCAAAACGAGGGGGGGGTTTAGTTATAAGGGTACAAGCCCATTGAGTTTTCTTTAGCTAAAGCCCATTGGACAATTTTGTCATTTGTTGTTCCAATTCAAAAAAGTGATTGTTATGGAACATTATTTCTATTAAGATTTTTGAAAAAAATGGATATGTTGGAAAGCTAGTTAGGCCCAGTTCACTCTAAAAACATTGGTTGTGATAGAAATTAATTATTGTCTTATGAAAATTATTTTTATTATTACTGATATTTCTAAAAAAATATAAGTTATTAGTACATTTGGTAAAGGGTTTTATTAATTGTCTAGTCAGGAGATTTTTTTTGGGGAAAAGATCTGATTAGATCAATTATTTGGGGCCCAATCCAAAGTACAGTAAAGAAAAACGTGTTGTTGAAATTAATGGACAGAAAAACGTGTTGTTGAAATTATTTGGGGCCCAATCCTAGGTTTCAGCGAAGCTCCATCCACCACCAAGGAAGTCACCTACAGCTCTTTCGATTAGCACTTCAAGAGGTAAGTTTCCTCTAAACTTGGAACTTTTCATTTAAATATCATTTGTACATATAACTAAAATGAAAATGTAGATATCCATCTAGGAAATTGACCATGCCCTAACGTTTGATCCTCACTTCCTGCATGTTGAAAATCTCAACCCTGACTAGTTAGACTTTGGATTTTGATGCCCAATAATCTTGTGCTAACCCCTGGCTTGTAGCTTTCGAAAGTTACACTTGGTAGTTTCATTTTCAAGTTTTAGACAGGTTTTCTGTATCCTTTGATTGGTTAAACATTGAAGCCTTTCGAATCTGAACTTGGGAACTTTGCATTCCTACAATCGAAGGAAGTAGCAAAGAGGTCGAAACAAAGAGTGTACACTCACACTGGCTTCCAGGACAATCGAAAGAAGCAGAAAAAGGACGTAATTGAAGGGCATGCTAATACTGATTCGCAGCCCTAATCGAAAGAAGCAAAAGAAGGGTGAATCGAAAGAGCCTACTTCCTGGATCGAAAGACTCACTTTTTTCCTCTTTTTTATGTTATTTATGCTTGTCTTTATTTTTTTCCTGCATTTTTATTGCTTTATACAAAAGTTAGTAATTAGGATGTATGGCAGCATAAAAGCAATAAGTAGACAACCCTAATCCAAGATTAAATGCATGAAATCAAACACACTTTGCACACATGCACCTCTAGAGTAATCTCACTTGTTTCCTCGAAAAATAGTCATGTCCCTCGAATATGGGCGTTTTACCAAAGACCCTCGATAAAAGATCGTAGTCCCTCGATGACCCTCGATGTTACCTTCAGTAAACGATCTAGTCCCTAATTAAATTGCTTAAACGTCCCATAGGTTACCTTCTATGACTATAAAAACGACCCACGCCTATCCCCTCACATCCAACGATGGGGCTTCTTATCAATCAATGGTAAGATAACAACGTCTAAAGGAGGAGGAAAAGAACATTAAACCTTTTGAGTAGGTAGGATACTCATAGTTGCTTGCTTGCTCAATAACTAAAAAACCATTTTCCCACCAACAATTTTAATTGAAAATTTTTCAAAAGTTAAAACACTTTCAAAAGTCAAAATCACTTTCACAAAACATCTTCCACAAAAACCTCTTTGAAATATTTTCAAAACCAACACTTTGTACGCATTCTTATACAGACGAGAATCATTACAAAGACGTTTTCAAAATATTTTCAAACCCACAAGCACATTTTCAAACAAAAGCAAGTGATCTAGAAAGCAACTAAGAGCCCATAGATAAGTACGGATGAAAAGGGTGCTAATACCTTACCTTTTCATAACCTACCCCGGAACTCAAGAAAACATCTCAGAAGGTATTTCCTGTTCTTTTCATCCTTTCCTTATTGGATAAAAGAAAAGTCGGTGGCGACTCTTTCTATCCGCAACAATTGCGTTCAAACATAAAACACCAAGTCAGTTCTACCACCGTATTACACCAGCAGGTCCTCAATATATAACCATATGATTGTCATATTTTGTGGCACAACCTGAACATAGACACCATACTAATACTTGTATTTTACTAATACTAATTCGACTAGGTATGAGTCAATTTTCGTGTTCCATGCCCTAGGTGCATGTTTAACACTATATAGGACTTTGTGTAACTTGTACACTTTCCTTGCTTCCTCATGTATCACAAACCCGAGAGGTTGTGTGACATATACCTGTTCATCTAAAGGACCATTAAAAAATGTTAATTTTACATCTTGCTCTAAGAATAAATCCTCAAGATACTAATATTGCCTTATGTCTTTCTATCGACCTATCATCATTATGATTCAACTTGAACACCCACTTCACTTTGATAGATTTGTGTACATTGGCGATTCGACTATATTCCATGTGTTGATTTTGTTGATCGCTTGTAACTCTTCGACCATAAACTTGAAAACCCACTTCCCTTTGAATTCCATAGTTTATTCTTTAAAGCCTCACTACAGTTTATTGGTTCAACACCTGCAATTAAAGTAAAATGAATTAATTGTCCATTTAGTGTGACTTCATCATCACCAACCACTTCATAGTATTGAAGCCTTATTGGACGAACTCTAGTTATTTGAGGTCTTTGGCTTGTGCTAGCCACACCCTCTTTGACTTCGACTATCTCGAGAATGTCATCAACTACTTTGAATAAAATATTA
The DNA here is from genome assembly GCA_948472305.1 of Vicia faba. Lineage (NCBI taxonomy): Eukaryota > Viridiplantae > Streptophyta > Magnoliopsida > Fabales > Fabaceae > Vicia > Vicia faba. The sequence continues at coordinate 557,226,920 of OX451737.1, read as the reverse complement.
GAAATTGCTTCAACTTTGACCTCATTACATGCTTCATCGAAACCATATTTCATCAAAGGCTTGTCAATTTCATCCTTAGAATTCCAATCCCAGACATAATTTTTTTCAATCAAAACATCTCAACTCATCACGATCTTCTCATTAATTGGATTGAATAGCATGTATGCATCAGTTTTATGATATCCTACCATAATTATAGGTTCACTCTTATCATCAAGTTTCCTTCTTCTTGCATCAGGAACATGCTTATAACAAATATATCCAAACACCTTAAGATGACTCATCGATGGTCAATCTCTGCTCCATACTTCTTCAGGAACCTTGTTCTTCAGTTTCTTTTTAGGACACTTGTTTATTTTATAGACAGTAGGGGTGACTGCTTCACCCATAAGAATTTTTGCAGATTATTTTGCTTCGGCATGCATTTCACCATATCTAATATGGCCTCGTTTCTTCTTTTTTCTATTCCATTATATTGAGGTGTATAAGGAGAAGTTACCTCATGAACAATACTATGTTTTTCACAAAATTCTTCAAATATCTTGGATGTGTATTCTCCATATCCACAAATTCCAGAACCTTGATCTTCTTTTCACTCTCGTTTTTTATAAGCATCTCAAATCTCTTAAAGATTTCAAATACTCCATCATTTCATTTGATCACATAGATCCAAAGCTTTCGACTATGCTCATCAACAAACAAAACAAAATACATGTTTCCAGCAATGGTATGATACTCAAAGGGGCATCATACGACTGAATTTATTACTTCTAGTATGGAAGAGGATCTCATTGGCATAGTCGAAATAAAATACTTCATGGATTGCTTTCATACTAAGCAACCTTCACAGAGTTTTTCGGACATCACAAGAATTGGTGTACCTGTTACAATATCTTAAGTGATCAGTGACCTAAAATTTAGATGGCCAAATCTCAAATGCCACAACCAACTATTCTGGTGGTCGAAATTTGTTTTTAGGCATTATACCGTAGTCGAATTGATCATGGTCTTAAAAGTCCAATTTTTTCAAAGAGGAGATTTTAATACCAGTTTATTTTGAGTGTCTGACATTTCCAAGGCTCCACCTTTCATAACCATTGAGAAACATTATTTTTAACAGTTGTACTACACTTAGTAGATTACACTTCATTCAAGGTACATATTGTAACACCTTGATTTTTATTTAAAAAAATTAATAATTAATTATGTGATGTGTTGCATTTTCACGCCTTGGTGAATATGTTGTTGTGTGGTTATGCCTTTAATGGGAGATAGTTAGCTTAAAATGGGTCCACAACTAGGGTTTCATCTTTCATAAGGAATAATGGGTTTCAAAGGTCTCAAATGGTTTTCATAGTTAATCATAGGTCTTCAACAATTCTCATGTCAAGTTTTAAGCCTTGCATCAAAAGTTTGCTCAATCAATGGCTCAGGTGATTGAAAGTCAATTGTATTGGGTAAAAAGTAAACAATGGTCAACTTACAGTCAAACTTCAAAAAATTTGGTCAAAATCAACATTTTGAAGTGATATTCTTCATTTTATATGGGTTGATCATGACTCATAAAGGAAAACCCACAAATCATCAAAAGTCCAAAGTTGCCAAATTAGGGCTTGAAAGAACAAGATTAAGTTCTGACCTATCCCAAGTGTTTTGATGATAACTAAATTATATTTAAGATAATTTATGCTCTAATGAATGTGTTTTTGAATGTCTTAGTTAATGTTCTGACAAGAAACATTCCAAAGTGCTAAGCAAAGATTATAAAGAAGTTCTTTGACATAAGAACCTTTTATTCAAACGCATCTGCTGACTCTGCTAAGAACACTCATTTGTTAAATGTATCTTCTAACTTCTAGCAGGCTTCTTGATTCTGAAGATAACTTGAAAGCAAGCGTTGTTCAAAGATCTTAGCAAGCAACGCTCTGACCAGAAGTTGAATAAAGCATGTTCTGAGTTAAAGCAAATACTGAAACAACATCTTAATCAACGTGTCTTGTCAAAGCAAAGGAAACACGTTCTTACATTCTGACGTTTGCTAATTAATGCAAAGACGGCTGAAAACACTCAAGTGCCTACAACTAGTTTCTTGGAGAATGGAATTTTGCAAGGATACGCGTAAAGCATTTAATGCTCTCCATTTCCTCTGAACGTAGCAACGGTCTTATTTTTCCTACTATAAGTAGAAGGACATTTATTGCAAGCCGAGAAGATTTGTAAAAACAAGAAACTACGTGAAATATTCAAAAGCTTACAAACTCATAGTTCTTACATTATTGTGTATTACATTCTAAGAAAAATCACAGTTGTGATATAGCTTGATTAGAAGCAAACTCTATTTCAATTATCTGTAAAGATTATACTTCTGTATTTGTTCCTTGAGAGACCAAGTTTGGTCATATTTCTCAAGCAGACTAGGACTAGATTTAAGTCTTAGTGGTGTTAGTCACTTGTAATTTACTTGTGCATTGTTAGTCACAACAGTTGTTGTGTGATTGTAATCAGTTGATTATAGTGGATTAAGTCCTTGTTGAGAAAGGCGAAATCACCTTGACGGGTGGACTGGAGTAGTTTGAGTTCAAACGAACCAGGATAAAAATAACTGTGTTATTCCATTACTGTTTTGAGCTTTGTATTGAAAGAACGAAAAGAGTCACTTATTCAACCCCCCCTTCTAAGTGTTTTCTTACCCCTTCGGGGCTTCCTTAGGAGAAGTCAACTGAACTTTGACCAAGTATAACTTTCACATGCTTCATCAATTTTCCCCCGGCCAGAGCCTATTTTGATGGAAATTCAATTCTCTACAACTTTTTATTTATTCTCAAGTCCAAAAAGTGCTTCATTTGAAAGATATGAGCTAATACATTACATGTCATTTTAAAAGTCAGCCAAAAGACACTTTTTGTTAGGGAAAATCACATCAAGATAAATTCTCCAAATGCAAAAATGATCAAAATAGAAAATGAAGAGGACATCTTGATCTTTCTAAAGATTTTAAGATCATCTTAAAAAGATGAAAATTGAGCAAGTTATGAGTTTCACAAGTTGGGCAATTTTTGAGAAATGCATGTAATCTCAATTGAGCAAATTTGTGATTTTGGGCTATTGGGCCTAACTTTTGAGGTTCAAACATGTTTATAACATATTAGGGGAACTCTAATTTCATCCACGGATAAAACTTTTTTTATTTTATTTATTTTGATTTTTATTCAAATAAATTCAAAATAAATCAAGTAAAATGTGAAGACAATGGGCTTAGGCGTGCAAGTTTCGTTTTGGATTAGTTCAAAAGCCTAAACAACTCATAGCCATCTATCTAAAACCGTGTGGAGATCAAAAGGGCAAGAATTCTCAAAAATGGAAGATTTTAAAGTTGTTTGATTCTTGTCTCAAAACCATGAATGCATTTTTTTCTTCCATATTGGTTCACCTTCACTTCCTCTTTTTATCTAAGCACAACAAGCCAGATCAACAAGAACATGGTCTACTTACTCAAGAAGCTGACCAAAATTCTCAAAATTTCTTCAAAACCCTAAGTCTCGAAACTAGTGTGGCAAGCCTCCTCAGTGCAAAACTCCAATACCAATCACTTCCTAGAGTATCAAAGGGTAGGTTTAGATCGTTGGTCATGATCCCAAACTCATAAAATCACATATCATGTCATGACCTATTTCTTACTTTTTGTAAAATCATATATCTCATTGTACCTTGTTTTAAATTGAATTGATACTTCTAACATGCTCCTGAGACACATTTGAACAAGTCCAGATTACTAATATGGTCCCATGCATGTAGATTTGACAAAAATCAATTTTTCTCTGATCGGTGAAATTTGATTCGAAACACACAATAGAGAGACCTATAGCCAAAACTAAGGCCTGATTCAGATCTAGAAGGGTCGAATTAGGGGGGACATGGTGTTTTGGATCCTTGAAATTTGAATTTTTTGCATTTTTAATTTTGCAGGTTGCCGGAGAAGATGGCCAGAGCTAGGGCTTCGACGCTTGTCCGGCCATATAAGTCAATCTTTATATTTGATGTGTTTGTTTGATTTATGTAATTGGAAGTAACGGCCTCCCCAACGGTGGAGCGAGTTTTGCAAAGGTTTTGTTGTACCAGGGCACGGGTTCATTCCATGTCCCTGGTGTTTTCACATTTTATTTTTCCATGTTTTCTTGTTTACAGATCCGGTACAAAGAAGGTCAGTGCATTCACCATGCGTCCTCATGCCATGAGCTTCAGATCTCAAAAAGGCCAGATCAGATCCAACGCCCCAGATGTGCCCTCCTAATGGTGAACCCCAGTTAACCACCCTCACTAGATCCAACACAAGCATGTTGGGCTTTACCAAGTTAGGCCTAGTAGTTTATTTCTCACACCCCCCAAATCTACTTTCTTGCCTACTTTTATTTCTTTATTATTTATTTTAATTTCCTTTTTAAAAAAAAACATAATTAACTTTTTTTAAATAATTAATTTAATCAAAAAATCAAAACAAATGTTTTAAATTAATTAACTTTTTCTATTAATTTTAGACCTAGGTTTTATTTTTAATAATTTATAATTTAACTTAGAATTAGGTTAATCATTTAATAGAAATACCAAAAATACAAAATTAGGGTTTTTTAGATATCTTAAAAAAATATCTTTCTTAATATTTATTTTCCTTGCTATTTAAATTTCTTAGATCGAATATATAAACTTCTCGTCAAGTTATAATAGTTTAAGATTTAAAATTTTATGCGAGTTTTATTAAATATTGTAACCGCTAAAGGTTGTAATAGATAAACTAGGGTTTACTGTTTCTTCCCCCATTTTTGATGCTTTGTAACCCCCTTCCCCGAAGCTCTGTAATAGTCTAGATTTATTTTTCCATAATTTACTACTTTCCTTATTACTGCTAGTTTCATACGATTGTAAGGAAAATACTAAAAGCTAACGCTAGATAACCCTAATCAAGACAAATTAACTGAAAACAAAGCACTATTCACAAGTGGACCTCTAGGGTGACCCCACTTGTTGCCTTCGGAAAACAGTCATGTCCCTTGAACGTGGGACCCTTTAGCAGAATATCCTCGGTTAAAAAGATCGTAGTCCATCGATGACCCTTTGATGTTGCATTCGGTAAACAATCTTAGTCCCTTGCAATACATTACTAAAGCTCCCTACGAGTTTCCTTTATGACTGTACGATGACCCGCACCTGTCCCTCAAACATACAACGATAGGGCTTCTTACTAACTAATGGTAGGATAACACTATCTAAAGGAAGAGGAAAATAACACAAAAGACTTTTGAGTAGGTATATAGCTTTTAATTGCTTGCTCACAAAAACATCTCTTTTCACACAATCATTTTTATGAAATATTTTCAAAACAAATACTTTGTATGCGTTCTCAACTGATACGAGAATCATTGCAAAGTTGTCGAACTTAGGGATTTTCAAAATATTTTCAAACTTACACAGTCAATAAGCATTTTCAAAAAGTGAGCTAGTGATTAAGAGCCCGTAGATAACTATGAATTAAAAGGGTGCTAACCCCTTACCTTTTCATAATCCACCCCCTTACTCAGAAAATTCTCAAAATTTATTTCCTATTCTTTTCACCTATTCCTTTATTGGATAAAAGAAAAGTCGGTGGCGACTCTTTCTATCCACAACATTTGCGTTAAAATGCAAAACCAAAATTAAGTTCTCTCACCGTATTACGTAGTGCATGTGTTAAATGAAGAAGCGTGATTGTGTGTAATTAAATTGGTATCTTCTCATTATTATGCTTTCTTTTATATTATTATGATATCTCACCACTTCTGTTTGAATGTTACCTCCTTATGGTAATGTGAAGATGATCTGAAGTAGATCGAGGCTATGGTTAGCCGAGGATATTGTCTCGTATTGCGTAGATTGAGTCTATGTCAGCTCTGATACGTAACACTGGGGATATTTGCGTTTGTTTTGTTATATTGGGAGTAAAACTTTTGTATAACTCCACGTTGTTAGATTTTTTTGATGATGTATGTTGAATTTTGAATTATGATAATTATAACTCATGTTAAATAGTTAAGAATAATTGTTGTTGATGTTTTTCTGTTGCGAATAAATGAAATGAAGTTCAAACTTGATGAACCTGTGATTATGTGTTGTGTATCTTATTATATGAGCATGTGTGATGAAGAAATGTAACATCCTAATTCTCTAATTTGTTTTAATTCCATCTATTTATTTTATTTATTTACTTACGCATGGGAAATTATGGTCTTACATTAGTGGTATCAGAGCCTGATCGGACCGTTGGGCCAAGTTGTCGAGTCAGTGTAGTATGAAAATTGAATATTATTGATGTGTTGTTCCTTAGTACACAACATGTGTGTGAAACACTGTCTGTGCTTTCTTGATTTTCCAATCATTTGTTTAAAATAGTGGGTTAAAGCAAGTGGGAGAGAAGCTTGTGCTCCTCTAAGATGGTTCGGGTGGGAACAGTTAATTCAATATGTCGTGAATAGCATGGGTGAAAATGTTAGTGAGGATGCATTATTTTCCTGATTTTGAAGGAAGTATGGCTTTAGGATTTGTATCTAGTGGTTAGGTCGAAGTGTCCTTGAGAGGGAATTATCAGGTACTTGTGTTATTCCTATCTATAGGGGTAGAGGGTGATATTATGGCTAATGATGAGCTTGTTTTGTAGGGCTCTGATGTTATCCCACGGACAATTGCGACTTGTCATTAGATAGAGATGTTGGATAGACTTAATGTTATCCTTGGAGTGAACTATTTGGAGTTAAACCAAGTGATTACAAATTATTTTAACAAGTAGATGCATATTCTTATGCCATAAGATATCTGTTAAACAAGTAGGATGACTCTTGGAAGGTGAAGTTCACATGGTTATAATGCTTTTAGCACTACATGTTTATTGTAAAATTGTCAGTGTTGAGTTACCATTGTGTGTATTGTCGATGTTCAGAGTAATGCTAGAGTGATGAATTGTTGTGAATTTTGTTGTTGGAATCATGTATGTGGTTGCTGAATGTTGTTGATATTGTTGGGTGTTTATGAATTATGAGTCAGAGTCGGAACTCAAAGATATTAGTAGTCTTGTGAAAGAATTAGAATTTTGATGTTTTGAAAAATGAGGTTTTGGCAAAGTAATATGTCTTTTGAGTTATAATAGGAATGATTTTTTGGGTTGAGAAGAAAAGCAATATTCGTGTTGAGAAGAAGTAGAAAAGTGCTTTTGCGCTGCATGTAACCGGTTACCAATATATGGGTACCCGGATACACCATCAGACAATAGCATAGTATTTTTGGGTTACAGGGATGTAACTGGTTACCATCCTGGAGGGAACTGGTTACCACTATGTTGAACTGAATTTTCTGAAAAACTTTAAAAATTCATAACTTGAGTTTTGGACGTTGATTTGAGTTCCATTCGAAGCATTATAAATCTAATGTAATGAAATTTGTTTTAAAAATGGTTCCAGAACTAAGAATTAATTTATTTGTCACATGGTGATATTAGATGAGAGGTAGATTTTTCTATTGATCTCATTCTCGATCCAAGACTTGTTCCTATGGCACCATACAGGATGTCAGCTTCGATGTTGAGAGAAATGAAGAAGCTATTATGAGATGTCTGGATAATAGGTTTGTAATACCGAGTGTATCACTTGGGAGGTTTGGTGTTTTTAGTAAAGAAGAAGGATGGTAGTACGAGGTCATGTGTTGACTATAAAAAATTAATTAAGGTTATGATTGAAATTAAACATCCACTTCAAATGATTGATGAGTCTATGGATCAACGGGTAGGCGAGTATGCCTTTAGTAAAATCGAATTGAGGTTGAGTTGCCTTAAAATTTGGGTGAAGGATGAGGATAGTTGGAGGAAATCTTTTAGAACTTGGTATAAGAATTATGAATATTTGGATCAATTTATTATGGTATATATTGAGGCCATCCTGATTTAATCCAAGTCAGAATATAGACATGTTGAACATGGCAACTTGTATTGTAGTATTGAAAGGGAGGAAGCTTTATGTTAAGTTATTAAGGTTTAAATTATAGTTTGACGAGGTGAGTTTCTTGAGTATTCTATTTCGGGTGGGGGTAATTGTGGATCCATTCCAAGTAGATGCAGTTCTACACTAGGAGGATTTTAGTCGGTTACAGAGACCAAAAGCTTTTTGGACATAAATGGTTATTATCGAAGGTTGTTTGAGATAAGGTCAAGTGTGATATGTTGTTAATGAATGAGTTGAGGGAATAATATTCAAATGTGAAATTATATGGATCATTGAAGTTATGAGATTAAAGGAAGGACTAAGGATTTATTGATGTTGTTAAAGTCCTCAACTTTGATAAATACTTCATTTGAAGCAAACTGATTTGGATTGTACTTGGTGTAGTAGAAATTCCTGCATTAGAGAATACTTAACCATTGTGTTGTGCTACGAGCATGTATAGGAAAATATGATGGATTTTGGGAGTTTATGTATCATTGAAGAGGTTGGAAAGAAGGAAATTAAGGAAACGTTTGTAAGCCTTAGAGAGGTTGTTGAACATTATGCTTTAGGTTACATTGAGCAAAAGTTCTAAAGGAACGCTATTATAGTTTGGTAATGATGGTTTATGCTCCATAATGGTTGTCGGCTATCTATTGATAAATTAAGGAATAGATCACCCTCAATCTCTTGTTGATAGTAGACGGGACCGTGTTGAATTGAATAGACTTTTCTTGTAAGCTTTATAGCGTGTATGGTGATTGACGTTTTATTGAGAGAATAGTTGTTCACCAATTCACGTGAACCTAATGGGAAAGTGTCTATGGAGGAGTTGGAAATCATTGAGAAGTTGAGAGACTTGAGTTGGTATGTGAGCTAACACCGCATAGTGGAAGGTTGAGGATGTCAAAAGGTGAACAATGATTTTCTAGTAGATATTAAAGAAAGTCAAAATCTAGGTGTGAAACTGGTAGATCAGATAGTAGATAGAAATCAAAATGAGGACGATGACATTAAGGTAAATAATCAGAGTGGCGTAGCTGAAGCATCATATGGTATAAGTTTGTTGTACGGTGTGACTTCCTAGGAGTCAATGGTTAAACATCGGAAGCCTGAGGGGATGATGCAGACCAGTGGACATTCTAGAATGGAATTGTTATGTGAAAAGGTTTAAGTATTATTGGTGTTACTGCCATTTCAATAGATGTATTGAATTGTATGCTCAATTGGTGGAATGTAGAATTGTGGTACTATGTTGTGTATCAATGTTGTCAATATTGTGGTTATGTTAAGCTTCTTGTGATGGTATTGAGGTGTAATGAGGTGATAAATCATGTATCCTAGGGTGATTGGACAAGGAGTAAAATTAAATTTGTGTGTTCATAACTCATTAGTAAGGCACCTTGTTGGATTATTGTGGTTGACTAACGGGGAATGTTGGTTAATGATATTCGAAATGTTGCCAAACATGATGTGGGAGCTGGAGAGTGGGATGTGAGAGTCGTATCTAGAGTTTTTCGCATAGGGTAATTTTCGGGGACGAAAATATTCTAAGTGGGGGAAAGTTGTAACACCCTATTTTTTATTAAATTGTTTTTAATAAATAATTATGTGATGTGGTGCATTAGCAATTATAGAAGTTAAAGTATTAAGGGGGGTGTATGACTAAAAGTTTAGAAACATAAGGGTGGAAAGAGAGGGTTATTTTATAAGTATTATTTAAATCATAATATTAGAATTAATATTATAGTTTATATAATTAAATAATTATTTTAGTAGTAAGAGGAAGGAAGGATATAATGGGAATAATGATATTAGAGGTACAAGGTTTAGATAATAAAAACAAAGGAAAATAAAAGTGTTTATGGTTTATCGAATGTAGAAGTGAGAGAATAGAGAAAGAGCACTTTTGGGAAAAGAGGCTAGGGCAAGAGAGTAGTCATTGTTGAAGCTTGAGGAACCTTCAAATTTAGGTAAGGGTGGGGTTTTATCTCTATAACGGGTTGCATAACGATGTGGATTTGGTAGTGATTAAGTTCCCATAGTTGTAGGTTCTTGAGTTCAAACTATTTTTCTTTACGTGGCTTTCACCTATAGATGAATTTTTGATGCATTTGTGTGTGTAATTGGTGAAATCAATGGTGTGGGTTGAATTGGATTAATGGGTAAAGTTTGTGCATAATTTGTAGAAAAAAAGATGCATTTTTGTTTTCAAAATTAATGTTTTTGGGTTTTGGAAAAATTGGGAATCGTATGTAAATGTTGCAGGTTTTTGGCCTCTGCAATAGTGGGAGTCGGGTACGCTTCCTACGGGAACCGATTCCCACGTATATTTTTGGGTCTGGGAAAAATGTGAGGAGCTAACCAGGTACCCTCCTTGAGGGAATCTATTCCCAAGTGCTTTTTTGAGTTTGGACGCAAAACTGTGAGGAGGGAATCGGTACCCTCTTGGCGAGAACTGATTCCCACTGAAATTTAACAGAATTTTCTTTTAAACTTATGAAATTCATAACTTTTGTCTCGGGTGTCCGTTTGACGCGTCGTTTTGACCGATGAAAACCTAAAATTATTTTCTATCTCAAAAAAAATTGAAACACACCAGATGATTATTTGACAAAAACTTATGCTCGTCTGTGTGTATTTTTCGTAATATGCAATAGTGACTGTTGTGTTTAAGTATTGTGATGTTGTAATAGTTGCATGGTGTTATACCCTAAAGTTTTACCTCCAATTTCAAAATATCTTCTCATGCTCCTAAGGTTATCAAGTGTTCAAGACGACTCAAGAATGATCAGATGGGCCTCCTCCTAAGTAGTGGCCTATAACTAGGGTTTTGGTTTTCTAAGAGGAAATTGAGCTTATAATGTCTCAAATGAGTTTAATGGTTTTGTATATGCTTCAAAGAATCCTCATATCAAGTTTCAAGCCTTACATCACAAATTTGCTCAATTTATTATTCAGATGATTGAAAATCAACTGTATTGGGTAAAAAGCCAATTATGGTCAACATACAGTCAAACTTCAAGATTTTTGGTCAACATAAATGCTTGGAAGTTACATTCATCATTTTACCAAGGGTTGATCATAACTCCTTAAGAAAGCTCAAGATTCATCAATAGTTAAAAGTTGCTAAATTAGGGTTTCCTTTAGGAGAAGTCAACTGAATTTTGACCAAGCATAACTTTCACATGCTTCATGATATTTTTCTCTACCAAAGCCCATTTAGATGGAAATTTATTTCTCTACAACTTTTTCTCTCTAAACTCAAGGCCAAAAAATGCTTCATTTGAGAGATATGGGCTAAAACATTATAGGTCATTTTAAAAGACACTTTTTGTCAAAGCAACGTACATCAAGATAAAGTCTTCAAATGGAAAAATGATCAACATGAGAGTTGTAAGGGACGTCTTTAGATTTACAAAAATCCCAAGATCACCTTCATATGATGAAAATTGAGAGAGTTATGATTGGTGCAAGTTGGGCAATTTTGAGAAAATGCATGAAACTCCAATTGAGCAAATTTGAATTTTTTGGGCTAATGGGCTTATCTTTCAAGGTCCAAACGTGTTCCTGACCTCATCATGCACCTCTAATTCCATCTATTTATTTTTGTGGTTTTTTATTTCTTTTATTTTGATTTTATTTAATTAAAATCAAAATAAATCAAATTAAATACAAAATCAAAAGATATGAGGCGCATGGGTGTTGTTTTGAATCAAATTACAAAGCTAAAAAACCAGATAATAAATTAGAAAATCATGTGGGATTTATTGACACATGATTGAGTCAAAAATGGAAAATGACATGCAAAATTTTCAATTCAATATTTTACCATGAAAGACTTGGATTCAATTCAGTCTTGTTGACCTAATACCTTGTCCTATAAATACATAAGACATGCATACACTCAACACACAAAAAGCCCTGAAGAACACACTCCTAAAAATTCCAAAGGTTGTTAAAACTAGGGCAAGAACAAAATCTTGTCTCTAACCTCTCACAATCTAAACCAATCCTTCCATCATCCCCTGAAGATCCCTGGAGGTCATCCCAGCCCTCCTTGAAGCCTAAAGCACGCAAGAACACCGTGTTTTATCCTCAACAATTTTAGTATTTTTTTAAAATCTAGAACTTTAATTTATGCATTGTTAAATAACTTGATGTGTTTACATTGTACATATCCATCATTAGAACATGATTGATGCATAATATATGAGCTCTAGCACAGGAACAACAAAGTGCCATTGTTAGGGCACAATCAAATTTTTGCTCCGAAACTCATAATTTAAGTTTCAGACCACAATAACCTTACCATTTGATTCAAGAGGGTCAGTTTAGGGGGACAAGGTCTTTCTTTCTCCCTAATGTGCATTAATTTTGCAAGTTGATATTTGGTCTAGTCGGAGAAGACAACCGGAGCTAGGGCTCTGGCGCTTCTCTGGTTGCTCTGATTTGATTTATATTACATATATTTTGTTTGATTAAATTCATGGATGAAACAGCCACCCCAATGGAAAGAGCGCGCACGATAAGGCATTACTATACAAGGGCGTGGGTTCGATCCCTGCCTTTTGCTTCTTTGTTTTGTTATTTTTTTTCAATTTCTGCAGGTTTTGTATATCATACATTGTGTCCATGCTGCTAACACAAACATCTCGTTAGCACAGTGGCAATGTGTGCAGATTGCTACCCTGAGGGCGTGGGTTCAACACCTACCCCAGGCATTATTTTTCTTCTTTTTGCACTAACTCTATTTTCTCTTATTTTTACTTATTTTCTTTTTCTTTTAATTAAACCCTAATTAATTAACTTAATAATTTTCTAATACTAATTAAATTAGATTTAGTTTTTTTAACAATTAAAATTTTGACTTTTATGTTTATTAATTAAATTAATTAAACCTATTTTTTAAATATTAAAATTAATTAGGAATTTTAGGTTTATTAATTATTTTATCATTTAAAAATAATTTTTCTAAAAACCTTTTTATCTCTTTTATTTATTTTCTTAGATAAATGTATTGGTCGCATTATTCGTCTTGTAATAATTTATATTTATCTCCCATATTTTTTTTCCTAATTATGTAACTGCTCACAAGATGTAATAGTCTAAGATTTTAATTTCCGCATTTTATTTTTCGCATCTTTTATGTAATTGCCCCCAAAGCACTATAATAGCGTAGGAACTTTACTTTTTGCACCTTTACTTTTCGGTATATTATACTGTTAGTAATTAGCCGTGTATGGCAAGATAATAATAAACCGATAACAAACCCTAATACAAGATAAAATAACTGAATTGAATCACTATTCACACTCGCGCCACTAGGGTAACCTCTCTTTTTTACCTTCGGAAACATGGTTATGTCCCTCGAAAATAGGGATACTTTAGCAAAGTCCCTTCGAATAAAGATCATAGTCTCTCAATGACCATTCGATGTTGCCTACGAAAAATGATCTAGTCCCTCTGATAAATTTGTAGTTATGCTTGTTATAAAATTATAAAATTATTTTGTGTGCTACATTGAATAATTTGTGATGTATTTTGAATAGTTTGAATTAAGTTAATGTGTTGTTTTACATTTTAATTATTAACTTATATGGATTTAGAAATCCTAATTTTGAAATCTTTGATTAAAATCTAGTTTGATTAAAATTTTTTATTCAAATATTTACCCTCCCTCTCCATTTCACCCCCTTCTTACATGTGCTACATGTTGTTTGAGAATAATCTACATATTATTTCTCCAAACATATGGTACATAGATTGCTATTGATCGGCCTCAAAATAGGTGCGACTTCTACATAAGTCCACTTACGATTGCTTAACATAGCGCTAAATTGTGTCCCGACTCAAGAAATTATCATTCGTGGCCCAAACTTATATTTGCAAGCCCAAGTATGTTTAATTTGAAACCTTTGATCCAATAACCTTGAGGTTCATTGTTAGGAGGGTTTGGTCTTATCAATCCTCTAATGAACCATCATAAATTTTGGTCTAAGTGAATCATTTAAACATTGTTGATGATTTGTTGTTGCCTCGAGAATTTGAAATGAATGATATACTTGACAAAAAGCAAATGAAACTTGTTGTTGAGAGGCTTTGATTTTATCAATCTTCTAATGAGTTTTCAAATGCAAGTTTCAAGATGGTCATTCAAATAACCTCTAATTTCTAACTCATTAACAATTGAATTTTATTTTATGCTTTTACTTTACACCTTTACTTTTATCCACCATTTATCTTAGCATTTTCATTACATGCTATTTTCATCTTTTCTCAATTGAGCATTTATCTTTATGTCATTTTTTTGCTCACTTGATAATTTCATTTTCTATTTGAAGATACTTAATAACCAACTTGAACAATAAAAAACTTTAAGGTTACTTGGACTATTTAGTTACTATCCTTGGAATGATGGAGTCATGGACCTCTTGGACTTAGGATTAGAAGCATTGACTACCCTTGATACTTGGTGACTTTTGTTTTTATTTTTTATGGAGTTCTTTGGGTTTACCCCGAGACATTAGGTTGTTTTTTCTTTGTATGCAGGTTATTCTAATTATATGCTTTGTGTGCGATTGGGAATTCACCTGTATACAATTGTTACTCTGCCCAATTTTTGTGAAGACTTAATGCATATGAAGTTTGGTATTCTTAAGTGGTTTAATATCTTTTCTTGTTTGGTTTCAATCCAAAGGATGGTAATTCTACATTGACTCATTATGGCAAGTGTTGGCTTCTTATTGGTTAGACGGTTCTTTTCCCTAGCTTTTACCTTGTGCTTTAGGATAGTCCTTTTATCTCCTCCAATATTCTTTAATTTCAAAAATCTTCTCCCTCCTTTTAAAAACTATTCTTGTTTTCTAAACTTGAACCGCTTTCACAATAAACTTGGACTTAGGTCCACGCCTTTTCAAATATTTTCTGAATCAACTTTAACCAACTTAATAATACCTTGACATTTTTGTGAGAAGACTAAAAGTCAATCAATCTCATTCCAATCATTTTTCCACTTTGGATTTTTATTTTAAAAATTTCTCAAAAGATTAGACTCTTGTCAATCCTTGTAGTGATGCGAGCTACTATACTTCTACGATATGTAGTGAAGTGATATATTTTCCACTTGGGTGTTTAGTGAGGCTTTGTTGATTTTAAAATCCAAGCCAAATCTTCAAGTTTGAGATGATGCAAATTCTCCTTTCTCATAATGGTGGGTAGTAAGTATGTTTTCCACTTGGATACAACAATGATGTCTCATCTATTAAAATTAACCAATATATTTGTGTTTTAAATTTTTTAAAGGTGGACTACGAGTACCCTGATCCCCTATTGCACGGATGGTGGTATGTAGAAACTAAAGGTTCGCAACCACGGCGGGTTCAAAATTATAAAAAATATATTTCTCTTCTTACCTGCACCATCTATTTTTGTAAACAACACTTATAGCCAAAATACACAAATTTTCAAAGAGGTTCATGCGGAGTATCGTAGATGTTTAGGGTGCTAATAACTTCTCTTTGCATAACCAACCCCCATACCTAGATTCTCCCCCCCTCTTTTTGGATTATTCGCTATTTTACCATTCTTCAGGAAGCAATAACGTGCAGTGGCGATTTTTATTTGATCTTTGCAAGTCAAGTCAATCCAATGGCTTAGTCTCAACATTTCTACCTCTACACATGGGTATCATACATCCGTCCACACTTCAACAGAGCAACCCCGTTCTCTCTTGTGTATGGTATGGAAGCAATGCTCCCTGTTGAAGTTGAGATTCCCTCTTTTTGTGTAATAATGGAAACCAAGTTGTCTGAGGCTGAATGGGTCCAGAACATGTTTGACCATTTGAATTTAATTGAAGAAAAGAGAATGAAGGTCATGTAACATGGTCAATTATATTATAAAATAATGAAGAAAAGTTTTGATAAGAAGGTCAAGCCTCGTGAATTCAGAGAAGGCGACCTCGTGCTCAAAAAGATCATGTCTTTTAAAAGAAAATGAAGGCCCGTATGTTGTCAAGAAATCCTTTTCTGGCGGTGCATTGATTCTTGAAACTATGGATGGTGAAGAGTTCACATATCCCATGAATCTTGATGCTGTCAAGAAATACTTCGCCTAAAGAAATAAAAGAACAGCCCGCTAAGTTGAAAACCTAAAAGGGAAACTTAGGAAAAAATAGCATCTCGGTAGGCTGAACACCTGAAAGGGCGGTCTAGGAAAAAGTTAGAGACATAAACAGAATAAATTTTCCCGGTAGGTTGAAAACCCGCAAGGGAAACCTAGGAAAAATTTAGGGATTTCCTTGCAAGTAACTGCGTTAGACAAGACTTGATCATTGAAGCAACAATCTTCTCGGGTTCTCATCACACTTCAACTGAAGTTTATGCTCAAGAGTTCAAAGTTGTTAGGGAGAATGGTGGTAATTATGTTTTAATGTATCATTTCCATGTATTTACCATTTTCCAAAATTTTGTAATCATCCATGGAGTCACGCCATTTGCAGACTAACATTCTATTAATAAAGTTTGAGCCTTTATCCAATTCTTTGTAGTTCTTATTTTATTCTATTTACAAAAATTTCATTTATTATTGATAGTAATTTTCAAAGAAAAAAGACTTACTAATAAAAACATTTTTTTAAAAAGAATTTGCAAATTACTTTTTACTTCAATCTTGTGATTTAAGCGGGACAAAAGTCCTGGTTCCAAGGATGGAAGAACTTCAAAGTGTTGAGAAGATTCCCTAAGAAGTATTCCAAGGTTACTCTTGTTGATATGCCCATAGTCCACCTTTGATTGTTTCTTGGATAGTTGAGATTTCATACCAATTGATCTGTGGTGTGGTGTTGGGTTTGTGATCCTACTTTCCCAAGTTAAGTCTTGGTTCAGATTTTCTCCAAGTTGTTATATGGTTTTGGGTTTGAGAGGTTTGGTACCTCTATCCCATATTCGTCAGTTAGGTCTTAATGAGGATTTCTCTAGTTGAGTGTGATCCTTTCCTCAGTTGGGTTGTGATCAAGCGGAGATTATAAAGTTATGAAGTCTTTTCTCATTTGTTTGAGTAATTCTCCCTTTGTGTTGAGAATTGATGTAAAATCTCTTACAGAGCATTGTTGTTATGACATTGTTATTATTGTGTGCTCCCCAAGTAGCCAGACAAAAGCAGTATCGTTTTCTAAGAAGTGTTGAGACAACTGTTAACTTTTTGGGTTTTCTCTCGCCAAGTATTGACTTTGATTTAAAATCCCCATAATTTTGACTTCTTTCTGTGATGTTAACTTCTTAATTTCTCGGGAAGAACCGAAGATGATGCTTCCCTTTAAAGTTTTTATCCCCGTGAAGTTTCATAGATTTTCCATAGAGAAGTTTGTGCAACCACTACTTTCGATATTGAAGAATGTATTTGGTCTCCCCTCGAAGATGTGGCATTTTCTTCCCTAGTGAAGTGAGTACTACATCCCTAGTTAAAATTCTAGACGATGTGGCATTGTCTCTTCCCTAGTGAAGTCTGTATGATATTCCCAAGTGAAGCCTAGAGGAGTGTGTTATATCCCTGCAACTATATTGGTTTATTGTTATCAGATTTTGCTTTAATTATTTTTTCAAACCATGTTTCTTCCCAGTGAAGTTAATCCTTGAAATAGGACTTTGTTTTCTCATTTGGTGTTTAATCTGTTATGAATCTTCATCCTTGATGTGATTTAGGCGATAGTTGTCTTTACTCAAGGTGGTTTTGTCTGGTTATTCCCAGTGCATTATGTCTGTTTTGTCAGCATATACATGATAACATCCATACACTCATACATACATCATGCATAGCTGAATTAAAACTCATGGTTCATTTCCACTCATTGAGGTTTTGTTGGCATATTATCCTTTTTGTAGTTATGTTATCCTCTCTCCAATAGAATGTCAATTTAAGTAGAAAGTGTATATCCTTTCAATCTCCCCACTGAGTTATCCCTCGTGGAAGAATTTTGCTTTAGCCTTCCTACCCAGCTCATTATCTGGATGAAATTTAATCCCCATTTGAGTTTATTCCTCATTGGATGGCGTCTTGGTTGACTGTTTCACTCCGGTTTGTTCCTGATTTAAATTATTGGTCCCCGAAACAATATTATTTTGATCCTAAAGGATGTGAGCCCTGGATTGAGAATGGGCATTTGTTTTGCACGTGAAAACTTTATCCTATCAGCAGGAATGTGTTGGTATTTCCCCACGAAATCAAAATTCATTTCTCATTAGTGTTATCGTAATCCTTTTTGTAACAGCAAGTAGCGGTCTCTTTATTTGACAACCTGTACTTCCCCAGTAAGTCTGTTAAAGCCAGAGAAGTAATTTTTACTTTGATGAATGGTAGTCTCTATATTATAGGAGATAGTTTGTTGTTGAGATTGGTTGTACTTCAAAGATAAAGACAGTTTGTTGGAATATTCTTACAACAATTATTACCCTTTTTTTTAGTTGACGATACTTTGTCTCCTCTTTGTGATTTACCCTAGTAGAGTTGAGTCTTCTTTTCCCCATCAGAGTTGTTTCTTCTCCAACAGAGTTATGTTTCTTTTCCCAATCAAGTCTGTAACTCTTTTTAATGTTTACCTCTCTGTTAGCTTATTGCTTGCATTGTTAAGAATTTACGTCACTGAAATCTTACTACGCATTTGGATTCTTTGATCATGATTTTAGTTTTGCGTATTTATAGTCATCCCAAAAATTGTGTTGTTCCCCAGTGATTTATTTTCCTGGTCGAACTCTCTTTTCGGTCTGTTGGTTTTATTTTCTACTTCCCCAACAATGTTTTGTGTCACCTATGGAGTTGGTTGTTTGCATTCATAATCATAAGCATTGCATGGCATCTTAGGGCCAAAAATAAGGTTTGTTTAGTATTTAAGTATATTCAATCGCGTCTAGACAAAGATTTTAACCTTCATATCTTCGGATAGAAGACACTTAAATAAGAGTAGTTGTTATACCCCAATGTTTACCCCTAAGATCTCTCATTATCTCATATTATCAATACATCAAGATCACACATTAGGGTTGGTTCTCCCTTTCTACTTCATCCTATCTTTAAGTTTGCTCTTGAGGGATCACCAAGCACCTTGAATTGTGTATCTTGTACATGTGTTCTTTTAACTAACATAAAAATATGTATATATGTTTCTTTGGATTTTCATATTGTTGGTGATGACACAACATCATCCATCTCACCATCTAACCTAGGGTTTTGAGGGATAGTCCTCAGTCAATTGGTTCTTCAATGGAATGCAAGAGATTCAGCTTCAAGGATATGTTTATGATACCAAAGTTTTTTGGTTCAAAGAGATCTCTTAACTTATTTAGGTCAAGTTTTCCTCAAGGTTGGTGGTGGTATTCATCAAGAAGATTCATAGGTTTATGTGTTTATTACCATGCCTTCTTCAATAAGTTGCATTTATACTTAAGCTCCATCATTAAGTGTGCTTCAAGACAACATCATTTCAAGGTTTAATGTGATCCATCATGCTCTATTTGGCAAATAAAGTTCAAAATATTTAAGGTTGATTAAACAAGTTTGACTTAATTGAGCAAGTGCTTGATAAAATGATCACAAGTGTATAACTCTCTCAATTTTTAATATTTTGAGTTGGTAATTTTTGCTATAGGTTCTTATCATCATCTACAACAACTTCTCTTCACATGAAAATACCCAGTTGTGCAAGAAAAATCATCAAAAGTTCAATGGGGTTCAAAGTCATTTTGACACTCTATGACCTAGGGTTTGCTGGCTTCCAAGGACCATATCTTGCTCATTTGTTGAGATTTTTTATTGATTCCAAATCCATGTGTCGTGCCCAAAACTTTCCCTACTTTTATGATTGTATTTTCAAGATTTAAAATGGAAGAAAGAATGTTTTGATTAAGGATGGTACAGCAGTATCTGATGGCTCATTCTTAAATCTAAGTCAACCATGGGGTGTGTTCTAATTTAGGAGAGTGGGGCTTTCTAAATCGGAAAGACCCATATATCTGTAGTCCCATTTATGAAGCATGTTGGCCAATGGCCCATGAGATTCGAATATGGAAAATTATTTTAGAAGAAATTATCAAGTTCTTAATTATTATTAAGTCCATCTAAACATTGTTGCTGATAGAAAAATGAGGGCTATAGTTATAAGGGTACAAGCCCATTGAGTTTTCTTTAGCCAAAGCACATTGGACGTTTTTTCCGTTTGGTATTCCAGTTTAAAAAACTGATTGTTATGGAACATTATTTCTATTAAGAGTTTTGAAAAAAAAACGGATATGATGGAAAGCTAGTTAGCCCTAGTTCGCTCTAAAAACATTGGTTGTGATAGAAATTAATTATTGGTTTATGAAAATTATTTTTATTTTTACTGATATTTCTAATTTTTTTTTAAATTATTAGTAGATTTGGTAAAGGGTTTTATTAATTATCTAATCAAGAGATTTTGTTTTGGGAAAAGATACGATTAGATCAATTGTTTTTGGGCCCAATCCAAAGTACAGTAAAGAAAAACGTGTTGTTGAAATTAATGGATACAAAAAATGTTTTACACTAGAAGCTCAAATTCGTTAGAATATAAGCTGGACAAAAGAGGCCCACATCATAAACTGCTACTTTTTAAATCAATAACCAAAAAGGCGCGCGTTTTAACATTAACATTTGCTGTGAAAATTGAATAATTTCTAACCAAATCTAAAAACATATCAAATCAAATCTTCATACAAAATCCAAAGTCCAAGCCCAGAATGCTTGTTGCAGGATAAATCGAATTACAAAACAGTAAAAGATTACAGAACCAATTCCAATCTAAACGAATCAAATACTACATATGGCAATGAATTCAAAATCAATTACAAATAAATCATAATCCCTAATTGATCTAAACAACCCTAATCCATTTCAAGCCCTATAAATAAGAAAGAAAAAATACAAAGAAAGGAGGGGAGCTTGAATACAGAGGCGAAGATGAATTAACAGAAAAAAGGAGACTTTTGCTGAGAAGAAATTCGAAGAAGGAGATTATTCGCGAAGTACTAATACCAATTTTATTGAAGAAGACAGAAGGAAGAGAAATTAGGGTTTCAATATCTGAAACCCTAATCGCCATTGATAAACCCGTCGTCGCCACTATTATGTTCGTCACCATCTTCAAAGCGTCACCATAAACCGCAAACAAGAAGAAGGAGAAATATTAGAACAAATCAGAAAGAAAGCTCAAGAACAGAAAATGATATTGAGAAAGGGGTAAAATAAACTTAGCATTTTTATTTTTTTGTTGTTCTTGTATTGTGGTTGGTTTATAGAAGGGTACCGGGTTGTGGGTATAGCATCGCCGCGAGGGGGGAGGGTGTTTGGATGTTAGGGTTTGAAAGGGGAAAGTGATAAAGCAAAAGAGAGAGATGAAGGGTTGCTGTAAAACAAAAGAATGAAAGTGCTAAATGAAATATTAAAACAATGCTTATATTCTGTTTCATTGCATACACACACGCTCATGATATTTATCATACACCTTCAAACTCCATCCATACGATTCATTTTGGACGGCCGTAAGGCCAAGTCTCATAGAAACCCATAGGCCCTCACATACTCGAACAGCCAGGCCCCTCTCAAATGCATAATAGGTCGGCCCAATTGTGATTTACACCCCCCCTTTTGCCCTATTACTAAAGCAAAACTTGGGATACACCACCCCCTCAAGAGAATTTCGTTTGGGCCTAGCCTAGCCTCCTTTTAACACCCCCGTCTTTTACTTCTAAACTAAAACTACACCCCCCTGAAACTAGTTAAGTTAATTTCTATTTTTTATATAATTCCTATATTTTTTCTTTTTATATTTTTATATTATTTATTTCTTTTTTATGATAATTATTAATATCTTATTTTTATATATTATTTATAATCACATATTATAATTATTATTATCACATAAATAATTATTTTGTTTAAAAACTCATGTATATATTATTTTCTATATTATTGCGTTAAATATTTTTTAGTCATGCATTAATTAAGATATTTTGTAATTAATATTGTTAAAAAATACTTAACAAATCTCAAATCTATTTTTTTTTGCAATAAACTAAGCTAAACAATCAATTTTTGCTAAAGGGTTTCAAATATATTTTGACTAATCGCGCATTTAGTCCAAAATTATGCAATCTCTACACCCGGTCAAAATGCGAGGCGATTCAAAATACATTTGCAACCCCTAAAAAACATAAACACATATGAACTATAAATTGGGACTTTGATTCCTCATAAGAGGATACATAGGCATACAATCAAAAATCATGGCAAGTTCCCCTATTATAAATTAAACCCTATTTTACCTGAAACCTAAACCTAAAACCTAATATCCTTAAGAATAAGGTAGATGAAAGGTTCCTAACACCTTCCTTTCGTCTAATGAAGTCCGAAACTTAGAATATATGTCTTTGCCAATTAGGGTTTCCTAATAGATGCCCTTCCTTAGGATAAAAACTAGTAGTGGCGGCTCTCATTTAAAAATCGGTCACAATAGCTGGCGACTCTGCTGGGGACCTCAACCTTAGGTTTTAGGTTTTATTTTGGGTTTTTATTTTTATTTATTTATTTGCATTTATTTATTTATTGCATTTATTTATTTCTTGTCTATTTTTATTTATCATTATATATTTGCTATGTGGGGGGTTTTTGTTCCAAAAAATATTTTTAATATAACCCTTAGAAAGAAGGTTCGTCTATTAGCTTAGGGGATATGTCATCCCTGCGAGTTTATGTGACGAATTCGCCTAGATTCGGTAGAATTTAGCAAAAGGAATACTTATTGAGAGATATCCTCTTGATGAGTAGGACTTT
Source organism: Vicia faba (assembly GCA_948472305.1). Taxonomy (NCBI): domain Eukaryota; kingdom Viridiplantae; phylum Streptophyta; class Magnoliopsida; order Fabales; family Fabaceae; genus Vicia; species Vicia faba. The sequence continues at coordinate 557,204,079 of OX451737.1, read as the reverse complement.
GGAATGCCACACATGACTCTTTGTAACGACCTTAATCAAAATCTCATGACTAGACCTTTCACAACTTTGAGACAAAAGTCTCGGTCCATAACGAGGCTCCACCTAAGGGAGGCCCTTATTCCTTTTCCCTCCGGTGTTATTCATGATACCCTTAAGGAAACCACCATTTGGTAGTGTAGACTAACCATAGGTCAAAGTTAAGAGCCTACCTTATAAGGGAACCTGTCACAAGATTCATGCATTCATACATATTCATCCATGCATTCATACATTTCACATATTCATCATCTGTTTCTTTTACTTGTCTTATTCGAAGGGTAAAGAAAACAAAAAATAATAAAATCAATATTTTGGTGACTGTCTTTGAAAATGGATACCAGAGGGAAACAACTTGTCTGCGTCAATGCGCCAGGCATGTCTGAAATCAAAGACATAAAAGGGAAATTATACGAAAGAGCTCTAAAGATGTTCGCTCACCGCTATGGGGATACCCTTGATCCTAAGGATGTTAAAGACTTTCTCAAGATTTGTCAAGCAATGGTTGATGGTTTCATAGCAAACATTCACAAGCGCACCTAGAAGATTTATTTCCCTTTGCTTAATTTCATCCAAACAAGTTTTGCTTTAAGATTGTAATATCTTTCAATATCTGAATCATGTTACCTTCAATAAAGGAATTTTGTTTTCGTATCTCGTTTGCATATCTATTTCTAAGATATTCACCAAATAAAAAAAAGATAAAATAAGAGAAAACAAATATATACCCAAGTGAATAAGACATTTAAAACAAGAAACCCCTTTCATGTTCATACATATTCACTTGCATGCATGCATTTGCAAACACCTGCATATCATATCAAAGCTCATCTCGGTTTTTCAAAAATCGCTCCAATTAAACCATTGGTAGAAAAAGATCACCACCTCATTGGCCTCCATATCAAACAAGGGCCTATCAACAAAAAGTAATGGAACAAATCGAGGAGAATCAGGTTGCATTCAAGGAGTATCTCGACCAATTCAAAGGTGATGAGATTTCCATGAAAGGAGATCTGAGTCAAGTTCTCCTAGATTTAAAGAACATCATTGACAAACAGGATCATATTCCCAGGGTAGTTTTCAAAGAAGTAGCTCAAACGATTGGTGCATCAAGCCGTCACCAACTAAGAAAAGAGCCAGAGACAGGACCCTAAAAATCTGCCATGGCCCAATAAGAGACAAGAGAAGCTGAAACCGAAGGGTTTGTTCCACCGCCTTCAAAAGTAGGGGCATCACATACCTTACAAATTCCAATAAATAATGAAGACAACTACGTGGACCTGCAATATGGGGACCACGGCCTAGAGGATGTCAATCAGGCACCCTCAAAGACGACTGGTACTCGTGTTGTTGATAATCCACTGATAGTAAATCAATATAAGGCCATGGAAGAAAGGCTCCAAAGTAGATGCTCTCGAAATGGGCCTAGTTCCTGATGTGGTAATACCGCGGAAATTCAAAGTTCCTGACTTTGGAAAATACAAAGGGCTCACTTGTCCAAGGAATCATCTGCATATGTATTGCAGAAAAATGCACGCCCATGCCCACGATCAAGAGCTGGTGGTGCACTATTTTGAAGACAGCTTAAGCGGGACATCTTTATACTGGTATATGCAATTGGAGCGAGGACATATTCCAACATGGGAAGATCTTGCTAATGATTTCTTAAAGCATTACAAATATTACCTGGACATGGCGCCTACCCACATGCAACTCCAGAATTTGTCGCAGAAGAAAGAAGAGATCTTCAAAGAGTATGCTCAAAGATGGAGGGAGATGGCATCCTGTGTGCAACCACCGCTATTGGAAAAGAAGTGAGTAGACATGTTCATGGGGACCTTGCAGGGGCTATATTATGAGAAGATGGTTGGGAGTATCTCTTCGGGATTCGCAGATCTAGTGAGTATCGGAGAAAGAATTGAGACTAGAATAAAGAATTGGAAAATACCAGGGGGACCATCAAATTCCCCCTACAATTTAAGAAGGTCTGCTTCAAACTTCCCAAAAAGAAAAGATGGAGAAATTAATGATGTAGCCTCACAACCAAGGGCACAACAACCATTAATGATCCACAAGTACAACGGCAAGGTAGATTTAGAAGATCGCAAAGAAACTCTGATCCACTCCCTATTCCACCTAGCAAGTTGTTACAACACTTGGTCAAGGCATCCTTGGTGGAACTGAAGCCTCTATCTCCTCCAGTCGGGCCACTCCCGTGAAAGTACAATGCCGACGCCATATGCGAATACCATGCAAACTCTCCTGAACACACCATAGAACACTGCTGGGAATTCAGGCACAAGGTCCAAGATTTGTTAGAATCTCAAGACATCACATTTGAGAAGCCTAATATCAAATCAAACCCTATGCCTCTTCATGGTGGGCTGATAATAAATGCAATTGAAGTAGTCACTGACTGTGGGGCAACCAGACAAGCAAAAGCCCCGATAAACTTGTTGAAGGAATATCTGTGGGAATGTGGGTTCCTTCTAGAACATGATAAAGCTTTTGAAAGACCTCTGGAGAAACTAGTGTACCAGGGGATAGTCCAATTCAAACCATACCCTGAAGAAAAACATAAATCTACTATGAAGGGTAAATCATGGTTTCCTCCAATCTAAGAGACCCGTGTCAACAAGGGAATAGAGCATAGCGGACATGTGGTGATGATATTCAACAAAGTCAACACCAAAAAGGAAACCGACTTTATCCAAGAATGTGCCCCGGGAGAAGAACTCAAAAGATGGAATTCTGTGGAGATTCCTGAGATATTTTTCTTTCCTAAGTAATTTTTCTTGTTTTTGAAAGAACCTATGTCAAGCCCGAGGCATAGGGGTTGCTTGTAAGGGTTTCCCCATTTTATTTCAAACAATATTTACAAATATTAAAAGTTATATTTTGTTTTAAATTAAGATCCTTGTCTTTCGCTTATATTTATCTATCAAATTTAAAAATGGCAATACTTTCTCTGCATATGCATTTTCAAAGTTCATATACTAAAATCTGCACCAAAACATGATAAATATGCAGATCCATGCCCAAAACCACCAATAATGTTACTAATGTGACCCAATATGATTTTGATGCTCCCATCAACAAGGCCGAAGGGGAAGATGATGAAGATCTTGAACTTTCTGAAGAAATGGTAAGTGAAATAGAGCGAAAGGCTGACGACATACAACCATATCAAGAGGCCATTGAAACCATTAATCTAGGCACAGAGGAGGATCTGAAAGAAATCAAGATAGGGGAAACGTTAGAGCTGAGCGTTAAAGAAAGGCTGATCAAACTATTACATGAGTACATGGATATAATTGCTTGGTAATACCGGGACATGCCAGGGTTAGACAGACATTGTGGTGCATAGACTATCTCTCAAGGAAGGTTGTTCTCCAGTTGTGCAAAAACTCAGAAGAACCCGAGTCAGGGGCACGTTGGACACTCATGTTCGACGAGGCTTCAAATGCATTGGGGCATGGTATAGGGGTAGTATTGACTTCTCAAAAGAGTTATCACAAGCCCTATACTGCGATGTTGTGTTTTGAATGTACCAAAAACATCTCCGAGTACGAAGCTTGTATACTAGGACTGGAAGCTGCCATTGATCTAAGAATAATGCACCTCTAAGTATTTGGGGACTTCGCACTATTCATATACCAAGTCAATAGATAATGAAATACTAAACATCCAAAACTGATTCCATATTAGGATCATGTTTTAAAATTGGCTGCGGAATTCACAGAGATCACTTTCAGCCACATCCCACGAGAACAAAATCAAATGGCGGACGCCCTAGAAACTCTCTCAGCTATGTTCAAAGCAACTTGGCCAAACCACGAACCACGCAACACAATTAGATACTTCGAAGAGCCCACACATTTCCCTGCTATTGAAGAGAGCCTTCAACAAGAAAGTTAGTCCTTGGATATTCAAAGAAGGGGATTTAGTGCTCAAGAAGATTCTGCTACCTCGCCTCGATTCACATGGTAAATAGAAACCTAACTACGAAGGTCCATACATAGTAAAAACAACATTCTCCGATGGTGGTCTCATCCTCATAACAATGGATGGGGAAGAACTACCGCATCCGGAAAATTCAGACGCAGTCAAAAAATACTATGTATAAAAGGCTCGCTAAGTTCGAATCCTAAATGGGCGACTTAGGAAAAAATGAGCGTCCCGATGGATCGAAAACTCTAAAGGGAGATCCAGGAAAAATAAGGGACATACAAAATTAAACTATTTCGGTGGATTGAAAATCTGAAAGGGAGATCCTAGAAAAAATTAGTGATTTTATGCAAAAGGAAATAAAGAACAAAAAGGAATTACCTCTTTTAAGGAATTACATTCATTGCCATTTACAGTTTTGAAAATTTATGTAATTACCTCTTTTAAGGAATTACATCTTGTACTTTCGCCTATTCAGGGGCATATCAGTAGAACATTTTCTTTCTTTTCATCTTTCAAATTGTTTTTTTCCTTTTCTCAAACTTGTTTACAAAATACTATGCTTATTTCTTATGAATATTGTGTTGAATTCATTTCGGGGGAATTGACAAATAAAAGCATTCGAGAAAACAACGAAAAAGCTTTTTGGTTAGAAAAACATCAAAAGAAAATCCACGTCTACGTATATACACATGTAAACGCCTATGCCAACACTTACAACAGAAAAGTTTGCATCCACACATATGCCAATACATATGCCTGCACTTACAACACAAAAGTCTACACATATGTTTATGCCCCATGCCTACACCTGCAACATAAAAACTCAAAATCCTTGCTAATACTTTTCACCATGTTCAAATCAATCCAAAGATACTATGACAATGAAACATACAACGCCAGGGAATTGGTAACTCAAAACCAATGGTTTAAAGGAGAGAAAGCCGAAAACAATTTTCATAACATTCTAAAGTATACACACACTTTGCACGAATTTTGCATATACAAACATTCAATACATATACACTCAGGGTTCCATATCAATAGTAGACATCATACCCATGCGTCATACAACAAACAAACAATCTCACCCTTGATTTAGTTATCTAAGGGTCAATTTTTAAAACACACTTCTCCTACAATCCAACCCGTCACCTAAGACTCCACACAGTGATGTGTTTAACCCATCACTTGAGCCTCCATGCAGTGATGTGTTTCCTTACAGTGTAGCATTACCTAAGTCTCCATGCAGTAATGTGTAAAACCTAGTACATTACCTAAGTCTCCATGCAGTAATGTGCAAAACCCAGTAAATTTCCTAAGACTCCACGCCGTAATGTTCAAAAGCCAAACAAGATCCGCCACCTAAGACTCCATGTCGTGATGTGTTAATCCCATCACCTAAGACTCCACGCAGTGATGTCTTCCCTCTACCATGTAGTTCATTACCTAAGACTCCATGCAGTAATGTACGAAGCTTGGTACATTTCCTAAGACTCCATGCAGTGAT